>JBBYHQ010040312.1:0-32674 GCA_038382645.1 Spergularia azorica | reverse complement strand
CAGCGAGCATAGCAGCTTTGAAGAACTGAAAGAGTTTGTGAACCTTGTATCTCCCGTTAAAATTATACCAAGTGTCAGCAATGAGGATGAAGCCTCTAGTAACGCCATGGTTGAGCTCCTATTATCGTAGTTCAGTTTTCGGAATCTCTGGTGTGAAGGAGCTACTACTTGTCACTTGGCAAGGCCCAGAAAAAGCTATTGACAGAATTTCCTGATATTGTGAGAAGGATTGTAATGACATGTATCAGTAATTGAGTTATAAAGGTTGTAACGTAAACATGTCTGTTGTTGCAATAGAGACAGTCAGACAGACATTTCTTTTGTAGGTATATAGCAAGGAAAGGTTTTGTCTCTGCTTGAGATTAAATCTACTCCGACTCAGATTACATTCAATGTTTTACTTTGGTGTTCTGAACGAGCACGTAGGAGGTTGATTAAGTTTCAGACAAATCTAGGTTTAAACAGAAGGTGGATTAGTTTCCACTTTGCGTTACTGATTTCCAACCTTAGGTGCCCAAATTAAAACCAAAGACAAACGTGAAGTCGTGAACTATTAAGTGAGAATACGCATTCTCAAATACCGAAAAGTGAAACTTTCTCAAACCTCAGCAGTCCTAAGTGCAGACCAACTTTTTTGTTTTAGTGGTGAGATAACACAATGTGATGTGATTTCCAGATGTATCAATACATGATGATGTAAGTCAGTATACAAATGCTTTTATATATGGCTTTCAGTTTTATATACTTCTTTCTATACAATGCCTGTGCATCTACTATACTATCCGGGGCGTGTCAGTCTTCAAGGGACTGCTTGCGTACTCTCAACTTAAGCTGAAGGCTATCAGGTTGAGGAGGTGTCCCGCCTCTGCAAAATAAAACAGCCAAAGCTCTCAAATTTCGACAAAGATCAAAATCCTGCACAAAATGAAAGGTCACTTTTGCTGAATGATGCTTCAATCTCTGCAACGCCTTTGCGGCCTTGACTCCCTCCCTGCAGAAGGTCACAGTATCTCACAGCATCATTTTGGTCTTTAAATACCAGAAGCAAATAGAAATCAGTCAAATCAGACAGGAATCAAATCAGACACAGCTGTATGATAAGTGAAGTCGCCCCTGCTAGGGCCTAAGAGTGTTAACTAAAATCTTAGAAGGAAAATTGACTTACAAGTATTCCCTCTCTCTCACATCCTCTACAACCATTTGAAACTTTTTACCACTCCATGATTGCTTAGTCTGATTGCCAAAGTCAGAGCCTCGTTTCTGCTCCTTTGAAATCAGCAACCCGAGCTATTTTTCGACTTCACTATAGCAAATTAGCAAGAAGTCCAAACATCAGCACAGAAACACTGCAGAGGCGTGAATAAACATGATCGTGTAACATCGTCCTCCAAACAAGATATCCGAGGCTTGAACAAAACTGCAAACAAAAGCATCTCCAAACTGATAATGAGGAGACCCATCTTGGGTTCATGGCAACCGGCAAAACAATATTCCACATCCTGGCAAAATTTTGGTAGACTCTGGCTGCAGAAGCTTAGACTGGCAAAATGTGAAAGTAAAATTATGAAAGGAAACAGTTATCAAAAAGCACTTGGACAAATTTTAGACAGATGATCTTAGAATGTATATCCCAAGTATGTGAACTCGATTCTAGCACAAGTGGACACGAAATGGTCACCCTTTTTATCTTTTAATATATGAGCACAATCCTGTTTCAGGTAGCATTCTCCTAAGTGAAATATACAGTGTCTTGAATTGTCCAAGAAACATAAATGGCGAGGACATTCTTCCTTATGATCACAGCTATTCCTCTTCGTAGCAGATGTCGAATTATGTAAGAACAGAAAGATGATTATTTAAAAAAAAAAAAAAAGCCAGACCATGGAGCAACTGAGCATGTGTACAGAATCTAACCTTATATTCAGACACTGTTTATTGCAGGAATGCCAAGCCATTCACGGTTTATTGACCCTTTGCGTGAGAAAAGTTTCAGCCTATCCAGGAAAAGCAGGGTAATACGGTAATACCTCTGCAACTAGAGTAAACAAAGGCAAGCTTGAAGAATCCACGGACTCGAGGCAATAGCTGTAGCTCTAATGCTCTGGGTCATACAAGATTACAAGCAAGATACTAACAAGACAGCACTTGAAAAGAGAGTTTATGAATGATGAGTCCAATGACATAAATTCGGATTCTATGATTTTCTGACTTACTAGACTTTGGGAGCTGGTGTCAATGCATACCACCAGATGAACAGAGAATTATTCCGAACGAACAAGAAATCAGAGTATTGCAGGAATCGTAATATGTCCATAACTGAACAGAAGACTAAAACTCGGTACCAGGATTTATACCAGGATTTAGCTACCGCATATAACAGAACAGATGACTGACACTCGTGCACGAATTATGAAGACAACTGTTGCACTAAATTCATTTGTACCACAATAATACATAGGTCACGTTTTCTCTCATGAATTGACCAAAAATTTTCACGATTTTTTCAACCTAACTAGTAACATATTTGTGGCTCAGAGTGTTGCAAGGGTTCTAGGAGAATAGTGCTTCCTCACTGATTGCTCTTCCTCCGTTTCATTCTCTCCAACGCACCCAGGGGAGCCTCCGACCCCTTATCCTCTCCGTCTTCGCCCGTAGGCTCGTCCCGCTTCTTGGCCAAGCCACCAAAAACGGCACTCGGGACGTGCTTTTGAGCAATCTCGACATTTTCTTCATCCTCGTCGTCACTAGGCAGCTCAATGTCTTCTTGGTTGACATTTCTCCTCCCCACTTCACTTTCCGATTCAACCCCAGCGCTAACAAAGCCAACTGTCCTACTAGCTTGAATTGGGACATCTGTGACTGGAGGAGCAAGCTGCTTTTCAAGGGCAGCCATCTCATCTATCCGACCAGCTTCTTCATTCTCAGTCTTGTTCGCCTTTTCATCTTGCTTCAGATGATCAGGAAGCACGAAATGTGTCTGCATGAAAGAAAAAGAGTAAAAATCCACTCGAGCAATGAAAATTCCTCATCTAGACACCACATTCTTACATCAAACACGAAAGAACAGAGACGCAAATTTTCTAGCATGTCAAGTGCTAAGGAGATCTGTGCGGTTTTAAATAGTGCAAGTCACAATTGCCAATTGAGTGGAATATATAATAAACCCCAATCGCACAGGAATAGAATCCATTCAATCCAATACTGGCAAATCGGCAATGGTAACCATTTGAATTGGCTGTACACTATTAATGTTTTCAAAGTGCACTTGGGGGGGGGGGAGGAACTAATCAGGATAATGAAAAGAAACATAAAGAGAAAGTCCTAAGATACCAAATTTAATCAGTAATTGAGGGAAGGGGGCATTCGATTTCGTCTTGTTTTGTTTGGTAGTTCAGGGAATAACCATGTCCTCAAATGAACCCCGTAATCCTCTATCACGTCAACCTTACAAGTTTCCCAACTCCCGCCACCTCTGCTCCAACGCTTTCAAAAATCTTACATTGCCTTCCTTTACTCACCATGCCTCTCTACCCAGGCTACCACAGCAGTCTCCATGCCACGGGTGACTGAACTATCCAGTCATAAGATGGTTGATTCGACCACGATGACTCCAGAACTCCAATATTGATGAGAAACATCTACACAGGAGGGTTGAACCCCTCAGTCCCGATTGAAAGTCGGGAACTTCGAAGGTTACAAATGGAGTACGTACAAGGCTTCCTTCTCTCAATCCCCAAATGCAGGCTTAATATAATTATATAAGATAGTCATACCTATGTGTTTTTGTCTACGCTTTTCAGATAACCTCGGCATTTGCCCCCAGTGTCAGCCATAGACAAATAACTTACGTGTAACGTGGTACCAATCCCAAATCCACCGCATCACTATAGGTGGCCAATTAACTTACAAGCGGGAATTACATATCTCATCTGGGTAGGGTCAAGGACCAAATTGTAATGTTGCCCGTGGTGGCAGGGGAAAGGTTATAGAATATACTGTAACATATGGTGGTCACCACTCTTAAGACACATAGGGCATGACACAGCCTTGAAGATACAGATAGAGTCCATAGCAAACTTGGAAATAAACTACAGAATTCTGAAAATGTAGCATTAGTTCAGAGAAAATATAATTACCTGGCTGAAAGATGCAATAGCAGTTCTCTTGATACGGAGCATCTCTCTGAAGGTGTCCTCATTCCCATGCTGAACCTCGAATTCATTCCACTTATTCCAGAAATCAGGATCCATTCGAGGATCCGCAAAATGGGAGGCATGCGTGAAAATTGCACGAGCACGATCAATCTCCCCGAGGCTCTTCTCAAGTTCAGCATACTTCATGCACATAGTCTTCACGTCTTTGTCAGGGAGGCCAGAAGTAATAGCTTCTTCATATATTTCGCGGGTTTGTGGTACACCAAATATTTCAGCTGTACGAGCTATGTAGATTTCATACATGCTCAACTTCTCATTACTCGGGACAGCTTTTGTAGCCTTGTAATAAACATTCATTGCCCGCTTAGCTAGGCCGTAATTCTCCTCCAATTTTGCATATTGCAGGAACAAAGGCTTCACACACTCCGCAGGGGCCTGAAATAAAACAAGAATGTCAGATGCATACAACTCCTGTAAATGACGTATATTCAAAATATGGGAACTCAGGATTTGTAACTGTGTAGGTGTTTGACAAATTAATTTCCTTATGTGTCACAAGTTGTGAAAATTACAGCAAAACAGTAGGGGAAAAAAAGCTATTTCCTACTTAATCTCTTATGCATTCATGGTTCATTGGTCAACCACACATCATGTGTCTAGAAGTAAAAATGTTAAACCACTAATGCTAAGCATATAAGGTCATACCGTCTCAACAGCATTGTCAAAGAGCTCTCTGGCTCGTTCTAACTTAGAACTCTTGTATCTCTTAACAAACTTGGAAAGATATGTAACCCATATATCTTTTACATGTGGGTACTTGAAGATCTTCACGCCTCTTTCATACACCCTGAAAGCGTCTTCAAAATATTTATGCTCCTGCGGAACAAGAGAAGGAATGTGTTCAGAAACATAAGCAAAGATTTATAGACTATTTGCTTAGCTCTGGCTAAGACAAGTCGAGATCTCAGAGTTGGGAAAGTCATACCTCAAGAAGCATTGCGTAGTTTATAATAATTTGGGGAGTAGCAATTCTAAGATCCAGTATCCTCTCATACACAGCACGAGTAGATTCCAAATTACCAAGGCTTTCCTCAAGGTCCACATAAAATGTCCATAATTTCAATGATTTGTGGACCTTAATCTGGACAGGTTCAACACCATTTGCAGCAACTGCTCAGGAAAATGCAAATTAATTAGTTCATCCCCCTTAATACATGTGATAAATAAACACAAATATTCACTATTAAGCACAGCAGCAGCACTTCAGCTTTCTTTATGTATTATTTTGCAATTGCAGATTTTTGACACCTCTTGCTGTGTGGTAACTTGTCAGACCACAAAGCTAATGCCTACTCCAATATATAGTGTATTCAGCTTTAAACGTATTGCCAGACAGGAGCATGTATACCAAGGAGTCTAAAATCTAAACATATAAGACATCTAACAGTTCTCAATATATTAACACAGGACCAGGACTATCTAGGGGAATATCTGCTTTACTGGGAGAAATTCGGCAGTAAAGAGTGAGCTTCACTGTTATTCAATGACAAAGTTCAAAACTAGAAACAAGACTTAGCTCATTCATAAGAATGACTTCTTAACTACTAGAAATAATCCAGGAACCAGCCCCACGAGTTGAAACATCTAAGTCGCAAAAACATCCAACATCCATCAAACAAGCAAAATGTAAAATCAGCTATGTTTCAGAATTAGTAGTTTATAACTTGAAGGGGAGCCTTGGCACACCGTTAAAGGTGCTGTTGAGTACTTGTGTGATCGATAGGTCACGGGTTCAAGTCCTGGGAGCAGCCTCATGTCCAACATAGTGACGAGGGGAAGCTAGCCGTCTATACACCCTTGTGGTGGGACCCTTCCCAGACCCTAGCCTTGCGGGGACGCCAATGTGCAACCCGGCTGCCCTTTTTTTAGTAGTTTATAACTTAATAGCCCCCATTCATGGTTCAAATCCGACTACATACATGGTTCTGATTCTTCAGACAAAATTACACCTTACAAATTTAGACATCTTCATAAGCTTGGTAGACCGTAAAAATCAAATTTTCGCCAAAGTGACCTCCAAAAGATCTACTAATAATTTGCCGAATCTCTTTCACTACTAAGAAAATATGCTAACAAGATATCCTATAACCTTAGTAGTTAGTACTTCATAGCCCCAGTTTCACTGTCAAGATATTCTAGGGATTACAACTTTAATAATGTGACTGAGTCTTCAGACAGAGTCTTAACCACATCATGAAGACCACTATAAAGAACTAAACATCTTCAAAAGCTTGTTGGACAATAAATTATCCTACGCGACAAGAGATGCCACAGAGAAGACTGGCTAAAAGTGACTGCAGAAAGATGACGTACTACTAATCTACAAGATAACTTCAATGGCTAAGAAAGTCTGCATGAGAATTCAAACATTTTCAGGCACATCACGGAACAAGAGATCAGCAACACAGCTGTGATCAAGTGAAAGGTTTAATTGAAACATTATGTTATTATTAATATTTATTAACACACAAGGTGGGCGGAGCAGATATCTAGATTAGACAAGGGGAAAAAAACCACTATAAGATTGCATGATAAGTTAACAGTTTCGATGTAGGACTTACATAGCCACTTTCAGCAAGCCGAAAGTACTAATCAATCATGCCCCAAATTGCATCCCCCCAAATTTTAAATTGTACAGGTAGGTTAGATACAGACATACAGTTAATAACACAAGATACTTCCTCATCCAACCTACCCAGTCCAATGTATAACACGAGATACTTCCGCATCCATCACACTCAATTCTCTCACATGTATAACACAACATACTTCTCATCCATTCCACCCAATTCTCTCTCACATGTAGTAAACTATTATTCTATCAAGTCCAGTAAGAGAAGAGAAACTGCTGATATCTAAAGTGTTTTACATAGTACTTCCCATAATCCCATCCCAATGCGGGCGACGGGGCGAGCTATCAACTCTACATGCCCTACGCCTCCAATCTCTTATAAGAAAACATAACACAGCATAGTCTCCAATCAAATTGATCTTAAAAGCCTTATTGTTGGAGAAACTTAAGGGAATGAGCCATATAAAAGATAAAATAGACTTAAACATAGTCGGGTCACAAGCTCATGCTATCCTCTATGGCATTTTTCTAAATACAACTTATATTCACCTGAAAGAGTCGAGAGTGCTCTAAGGCACTACGAACACCAAGACATTACACAACATTTTATTAACTGTCTTACTCTCTTGTGAAGTCTCACAGCATAATTTTTCTTAGACATGATTTGAAACTAGACATCTTGGTCTGTAGAGTAGATGTGTAGCTGTATAGGCTTACATGGATGCTAAGTTCCCATGAAATGTCTATGGAGATAGTCTCAGTTCCACAACCCCAAAGAAGAAAGAAGGGAACAAAAGGATTACACTATTTAAAGCTGAAATCTTTGGTAGAGTCCTTCACATGTATAATCAAGATCCAATAAAACAAAAACACAATGAAATTCAGATACTTAACTAAGGCAACCTGTTACAATTTAATTCCTATGGCCAAAACAACGAATCTCCACAATCAAAAAACCAATTAGTCTTAACCGTAATGTTTCCGCAACCCATCACTTCAGGAATGCCTTGTGTCAAGGCTACAGCCAGTGTGTTACGCCATTATTGTCAATTCCAATATTCTGACATCTTAACCTACAAATGAAACTATATCTAACACCAAGATCACAATCAACTTTAGTAGCTAACAAACCCACGCCAACTAAAATAAGCCTCAACAAAGACCAACTTCCACACTCAATCTTCAAATCAGCAAAAACCAAGTTTACAACACTAAATCACACTCCCCTGTAAATTAGACAACTAACCCTCATAATTTTAAACCAAAATGGTCAACAGCTCAATCTCTTTTAGCCCTTTCAAGAAGTCGTAATTCAAAGATGTCACAGGGAGCAAACAAAAATCAGAGTACCCCAGCGGCACCAAACCATTAACCACCCACCAACCCCCCAAATCCACAACACCTAGCTCACTCTTCGCTATCTAAACATGAGCTTTGATGTACTTCCAATCTAAAAATTATCAATTTCCCCCGAAATGCAATGCTCATCAACACATTCAGCCCTCCAACCCCCCCCCCCTCCAAAAAAAGTATACTTGGTGGGTCAAAACATAGATGACGGGACAGTAGATTTACGAGAACCTTACTGAGATACTCTAAAATCATAATTGTCAAAGTTTCAACATTTTAATAAGATCATATGCAGACTATTCTTATGCTACAAAACAAATCCAAACCAAATTGAACATAGCAGGGAAACAATACATACCTCGACGCTTAACTTCAACGGATGGTTCTGCTGTTGCACGCCTCATCAGGTCAAGTGCTCCTTTAAAGTTTTTGTGCCTTAGCTCCGTCTCCGCCCATTCACACCATACACTTGCTAGATGATCAACAGCCTTATAGTTGACTTGCACAGCTTTGTCAAAGATGACCCTAGCATTAGCAAGATCATTATGACTCTCATACAGTTTAGCAAAGGCAACCCACAGAGTATGAGGCTTTCCCACAGCCTTCATAGGGTCCACAGTCCTCACTGCCTCGGTGTAAGTCAAGATCTGACGAGTTGGATTACCCTCAAAGAGCTTTACTCTCCGATGCCACTGCTCCACATTGTGAGGATTCTGTCGAAGCAAAACACTATTTGCAAGCTCCGGCCTTCTATCCATTAAATGCTCCAACCTAGCCAATCTCATATCTACATCATTATCATCGTGTAACCAAAACCCCTTGAGAATCTTCTTCTCAAGCTTGGACACCGAAAGGTCAACATCCCACCTAATGTCCTCCTCCTGGTCCTCATCATCTTCAGCCTCGCCCCCCTCCTCCACCTCACCATCACTCACATCCATATTCTCCATCTTCAGAGCCAGCATACTCTCCTCAAACTGCGAATACGCATCAAAAATCACACTAAAATCCCTCACCGTCACAACAGTCATCATCCCTTCCTCAAAAACATCCCTCGACTTCTCAGGCAACCTCCTCCTAATATAATAATCGGCCAGCGAAGTCCACAACCTCCCGACCTCATCCGTAAACTTCCTAATACCACCCCTAATAATCGCATCCACATTCAACCCCTCCACTTCCGTGGCATGCTTGGTCAACAAATCACACAGCTCCAACCACAACCTATGCTTACTCTTCCCCTTAATCGAGAAAAAACCGTCATCATTCAAAACCCCAGCCAACCTCTCAGCCGCCTCCTGCCACCTCTCGGAACTAACCAAAAACTCGATAAACTCCTCAATGTGGCTCGGATCATACTTCAAATACCTCCTATACACCCTAAGCGAGGTCTCAATCGGAATCCCCTTCTGACTAACAAACCCTAAATACGGCTCCCAAATCCTATCATGTTGCGTAACCGGCAAGGCACAAAGAGCCCGATCGAAAGTTCTCCTAGTACGAGTAATCCAATTCTGCTTAACTAGGGTTTGCAAATACATAATCCAAATCCTAGGCATCTTATGCATTGTAACGAGAGCTCTCTCAAAAGTATTATTTAGGGTTTCGTACTGCGAATGTTTGATAGGAAGACTACGAACTAATTCTAATCGTTCACGGAGATATGCGTACCATAATTTGTAGCTTCCTGGTAACGCTTTTAAGGCTCGTTCGTAGATGATTGCGCGCTTCTTGAACGGCGCGTCGGTGCGTGCCACCAGGTAGCGCCACCACAGACGGAGGCTGAATGGGTTGCGGAGGATCTCTTCTTCGTAGAGTAAATCGTCGGCGGATGGGTAGAGTTCTTTTGGTATTGTCGTCGCCATTGTCGTGTGGAGACAGAGAGAGGGGAGAGGTTTTGATAGAGTGGGTTTTTTTTTTTGGGGGGAAAGCTGCAAGAGATGGGGTTTTGGCGAGGATCTTGGTTATTTCACCGTCGTTAAATTATAAATTTAATTAAATAAATAAAAGCTTAAATAACAAACGGTTTAAAAATATGGAGGAGGTAAAAGTAAGAGTAAATTTTCATCTATAAATAGTCTCATAGTCTCATGCACAAGATAAAGATAGTGATGATTATGGTAATTAACTAATTACTAGTTTATTGGCCCATGCAAAATTGCACGGGTTGTTATATGAACTTGGTTATAACTCTATTTTATTACTCATAATTAACGTAAAATTAGGACTGTAAAAAAGTTAACCGATCAGATGTGACTCGTTGTTCAAGGTTAATAGCCCATTTTTTTCCTAATCAAGTTCTGGCCATAGATAACTCGAACCTGTTTTGACCAGTATATTCTTTTGGGTTAAACGTGAGATGACCCGTTGTCCCAGTTTTTCTAGAATTAAGACGAAAAGAAATGTGTTTAATTGGTATCATCTTAGAGAAATTATGTTTGATTCAATGAAAACAATTTAGTAAGTATAGCCGAATTTATTTCAGTACTTACGTTTATGTACGAATTACAATTTATTACCCGTGACCCGCTATTTTTAGGTCCCGTTTTTGTGAATTGTAATTCATATTAACCCCGACTACTTTTTAACATATTTTTTTTAAACTCTGACCCCACCCGTTGACCCGTATTTTGAGTTAAATTGAAACAAACCCAAGATGTGTTATTTCCTAATATATTGCGCCTATATATATTACTTCCTAAATTATCTCCAAAAATAAAATGATTTGATATGATTCAGATTTTCATGTCCAAAGTTGTTTCCGAAATTATCTCCTAAAATCTCAAATCCTTTATATATAACTTTGTTAATAAAGGTATCAAAAAAACTCAGTTGCCTTGGTGGTGGAAGTGTTATAATTGTAATTCTAATTGTAACTCAGTTGTTATCGATGACATCACTGATGATGTGGATAGTGTAATTGAAGGCTAATGGGGTGGCTAATGGTTAAATTAATATTTAATTATTGAGAGACCATAATTCAAATGAAACCTACAGAGCAGTGCAAATGGTAATTCAAGAATTGTTTTTGAAACCGATCAAATTAGGTTTTCTATCAACTTAACTTGTAAGATTGGGTGAGCTACACTTCAGATTAGTGGGAAAACACCTTGTTGCTTTACTTGTTTAAAGTTAAAGTCATTATATATATATATATACCTATGATACCTACAATGTCTCGTACATCCGAGTATATGTGAATTACAATTATCATTCATTCATTCGATACAACGAGTACACTATATAACCACTACCTGACTACCTTGTCAGCTCATCTTGTTGAACTTTATTCCGAGATCGTATTTAGTTCTATTTTTAAATTATCTAATTTTATATAAATATTTTAATATGATACTCGATAAGACCCATTCTAACAGTTCGTACACACTCGTAACTCGGACAACACCGAACCAACAAGCTAGTCAAAAATAAAAGCGAAATAACACGATGAATCGGAGGCAGTATATTTTACTCTACCAAACACAAAGCTAGAAGTATCCCAAGTCATCCAAACCAAGTTTTATTATGTTTGTGCTAAAAGATGAAGAATCGGTGGTGGAGAGATGAGACACTCCAAATTTTGTCCATTTGGACTCATAATAACACCACAAAAATATCCCCCACCCTTTTTTTCCCTTTTCTTTTTTCTTTTTCCATTTTCATCCTTATAATTTTCATGGGCTTAATTTCGTAAGAACTTCCATGAAATTTTGACAGAAAGATTTCAACTTTATTTGATGGGTTTGGGCTGCAAATTGAGTATGATCAGATGGGGTCTTCCTTCATTTCAGTCTCCTTTCACTACCAACTCTTCTCCACCTTGTTGTTCTACTTCCAGTGAGTTTTACGCTTCCTCCCCTTTTTTTTTACATTTTTTTTACTGTTTCTAATAGTGGGTTTATGTTGCTACTGTTTCGACACGTATCGACTTGTTAGGGGTAAGGTTGGGTACATCCGAAATATAATTGATCACGAACTGTAATTGTATGATTTTTGTTTAATGAAAGTGTTGGGTTTTGTGTGATCTTTAGTAATTACTAATTTAGGTGAGATGTCAGAATTGGAATTTAATTACTGGAATTGGAGCATATTTCGTTGTTGAATGCTGTGAATGTAGCTTCCTGAATACAGTAACATGGCTTTAATTGAATTGATTGATGTTTTTAGTAAGGTAAAGAGTAGCTTTTTCTGGGTAGATGTGGAAGGGGGATAATTCGCCATCTTAAGAGGGCGTATGAGGATTCGAACCCGTGTCATCTGGCTGAAAGGTGAAAGTTGTAGTCTTTGCAAAGGATAAGGGTGGAGGATTAGGTTGGAGTGTATGGTAGCAACTTTGTAGGAAAAAAGGGTGGACAATTGGGTTGTTTTGTTTAGATGGAATATCAATGGCTGTTGTTGGGTTGAATTAAATAATGACGGTAAAGAAAATGGATGAGGGTGAAGGTTGTATTAATTGGAAACCATACACCTGATCTGGAGTTGATGCCCGGGGGGGGGGGGGGTGGGTTCGGGGAAGATAAATCGAGGACAGCCAAGGCCTAAGTCCATAAGGCAGCTGAGGTTCCATTCTAAAGCCGATTGCCAATAGTAACAATAACTCACCAACATATATACTAGCCTCATCCATCTGAAGTTCCCGACGTGGAAGTGGTACAGCACACACACACACTTTGAATAGGGGCAATGGTTCTAGAAAAGATAATTTGGATGCTGTAAGATTTCTATAGTGATTGCCAATCCTGTCTGATGCCATTTCAAGGGTCTTAAGCTGGTCTGGTTTGATATTGATGCTTTACATGAATTTAGAAGTGTGAAAGGTAGGAACTGATAGATATTTGTGTTGAATGGAATGGAAATTTACATAGCGTACCCAACTTTCTAGACTTTCTTTGAAGCTCATTTCAAGAGAGATCAAGGAAACTGGTGAAATCGAGCAGCATTTAGTTTGTCAGTAGAGTTCTGGAAATCATATTTCCAGTTGGAAATTTGCCTTCCGTGAAGGGAAGGTCTAGTGTGTACAGTGTATTAGTGCTCTTCTGAATAACAGTTCTCTATAGAACTTGCTGACTTGCTGTGGCTTTGTTGGTAGTTTAGTTCCATAAAAGGATAAGAAAAAAGAATTCCTGATGTTTTTCTTCCCGCATCTTTCTAATATAGTTGAGTGTCTTCCCGTCCAATGAAAAAGATAAAAATCAAGAAAGATATGTGGTTCTTCTAATTTATAAACTGCACTATTATTAATGACTTCGATAGATCTAGTCAAACTCCATTGTATGATGACAAGAACCAAAGCTTAACCCAATGCTTGGTTGACTACACCTCCACTGAAAGTGATTTATGCATATCTTTTTCAGTGTCATAAGCCGCCTACTTGTCTACTGAGCCTTTAGTAACCACTGTCAACTGTGGCTTTTGCTTGAATCATGGAGACCCCTTCAGACTTCTTAGCATTAGAGTGATATGGAAGGCTAGATGTGTACGTTTCTGTTACTTTTTTTTTTTTTTTTGGAACCTGAATGATTGTAAATTACTGGATGACATATATGTACTGAGATGATAGCTGAATTGATGACTTCAGACTTCCAGAGTCATGGTTCTGAAAATTTGTTAGATGTCAACTTAAACTGTGACAAGAATTGTTGCCATCACTCTGCGTCCTAGCCATTAATTTGATCTTGCTTGCCCTTTTATAAGCCTGAGATATATTTTAAGTTGATGCGCTATGCTAATCTTGATTCAAGACCTAGGGTGACATTGTTGGGACTGAGGGAATCAGCCACAATATGACTAATTATTATGGAAATTGCAGTTCGAGGTAAAGAGCTTGAAATTGGCTCAGGAAGGTTGCCCCTCTTGACTATAAGTTTCGATGAAAATGAAATGGTGCATAAAGATTCACTGCGGCCGCATGCATGCTCATCTTCAGCTCCACAATTTGTTGAGAGTGATTATTCAAACTTGGAGGTAATGAAGTATGTGATTGATAGACTCGCAGTTATCATCCCCATATAAAAACTCAAGTGTTCAGCCTAATACTTTTTCTTCGCTTTTCAGGTGATTATCAGCAAAATGTCAAACAAAGGCTTGCATAATATGATCAGTGATTCTCAAGTACCATCTGGCAAGGATACATCTGCATATGTTCGGGGTGTACAAGCATGCAGTGCTTCAAATTTTCATCTATTGTTGGAAAATATTAATATGCTGGAGAATAATATTGATGACTCGGACAAATTGAAACTTGAAAGAGATATTCTAGTTCAGTTAGGGAGGCTAGGAGCACTTGAGCTATTTTATGCGTGCTTATCTAGAACCCTGACAGATTCTACCTTCACACATCTGTCCAACCCTGAATCTCACCTCCTGAGACTTCCCCAAGAGAGTAAGAGTATGAAGAATGATCTGGCGAAAAAGGTGGTTTATTCAAATAAGAAGGAAGAAAGAAAATTAAAACAACAAAAGCGATTGCAAGCTGCCAGTAAAAGATGTGCTTGTAGATCTGAAATCAGTGACGAACATATGCATCCTGTAGTTTCTTCTGTGGCAAAGAAGTCTAAGGCCATCAGAAAACGAGTGATATTTGCGAAAAATGAGGCAGAACTAGCTATGGGAATCAAGGTGAGCTTCTTCAGTGTCATCTAAATTTGTAACTCAACTTTATGGCTATGCTTGGTAGCATGGATCTATTAGTTCCAATCGGATAGAGAATGGGGAGGAGGAAGGATACTGACATGAAGATGGATGAGTTTGGCTACATGAGTTAATGTAATGGTAATGACATAGGTTTTACATAACAATCACTATTACATGACTTGATGTAATGGGAGTTCATTAACTGTGGTTGGTGGATTACAACCTCCCCTTATGTCTCCTAATTTTCCCACTATTTTTGTGCTAGATGGGTGGTAGTGCTGATTACATTACACTCTACCGTAAACGACTGTTAAGCTGACCTTCTAAACACAACTCTTCCTTGTTCAAGGTAGTTGCAAAACTGGAAAAGGTAAAAGTGGCATTGGAGAAGGAAACTGGGAGGACTGTGTCTTTAAGTTGCTGGGCTGAAGCAGCTGGTATTGATGAGAAGGTGTTGCAACATGACCTGCAGTTTGGTTGGTATTGCCGCGATGAGCTCCTTAAAAGTGGCAGATCCTTAGTACTATACCTGGCAAGGAATTACCGAGGACTGGGCATCGCACATGAAGATCTTATTCAGGTGATAAACTGCTTCCGTTTCTGATTCTTATTGTTATTTCCTGATATATCCTTGAGAGGGCTCCAGACTTCCAAAAATGAACTTTGCTTTGGATCTATCTGCTACCATATGAAGTAATTAAATGAACTCTCCATACTGCACCTTTGAGCAGAACATTGACATATTCATTCACGGACATGGTTATTGAGAATGACTTATTTTGGATGCTCAGAAGAGCAAAAGTCAGTTAGTAATTTACATAGTCCTCCCTCCTATAGAGATCTAATAATCTAATGCTCTAATAGGACTGCAGGGTAACTATTGCCATCGCGCTTGTTCGCTTATGGCATTAATATATTGATATGTATAATCTCCGTGGAGATAACAACTTTCATTTTGTGTTTTAGGCAGGGATTATAGGAATTCTTCAAGGGGCTGAAAGGTTCGACCATACAAGGGGATACCAATTCTCTACATACGTTCAGTACTGGATCAGAAAAGCAATGTCTCAACTGGTGTATCGTCATGGAAGAGGGATAAAAGTTCCTGTATGTATTTCAATTAAAGGACTTGCAATTGTTTACGTGACTTGTTCTTGTGCTGATATGTCTTTATCCTTTGTAGTTGACCTTAAGCACTGCGATAAACCGCGTACAAAAGGCTCGAAAGGCCTTGAAAAGAAGTCGCGGAAAACATCCAGATGATGTTGAAGTGGCAAATTATACAGGTCTCTCTTTGGATAAAATAATGTCTGCTGACAAATGCTTGAGAATTGTAGGTTCGCTAGATCAGAAAGTGGGGAACTACATTGATATGAAATATCTGGTAAGATAGTACCATGGTTCGGCTCTCCTTTTTTAGATACCTAATTACTGTGTTACTTGTCTAATGGCTTCTGTATCGAGTCATCGTCGATATATACTTCTCTATATAGATTGAAAGTATGTCAATCTAATAAATATTGATGTTCAACACCTCCATATGTCCATCAAATTTATTTTGTGTAATTGGTTGCTATCCCTATTACTGACTGATAATATAGAGAACAAAGTGCTATAGAAAGTTGGTAGAACCCCTTTAAGAGTGATGTTTTCTTTTCATTCTCGTTTCTGTATTTGTTATGTTTCTAATTTTTCTTTCTGGTCGACATATCTGCTTTAATATATATATGTTCTGTATGAATTGCACAGGAGTGCACAACGGATACCACGATCGAGGTGCCTGAAAAAGCCTTGATGAAGCAACATATGAGAGATGATATAAAGAAGCTCCTAGAAGACCTGGATCCAAAGGAGAGGCGGGTTTTGATCCTGAGGTATGGTTTTGGCAGCCATTGTATGTCACTTCATGAGATTGGAAAGATATTCGATGTCAGCAAAGAATGGATACGGAGAATGGAAAAGAAGGCATTCACAAAGTTGAAGAACGAAGAGAATCGGATAAGTTTAAAGCATTACATCGACCTGTAGTATAAAAGACGCCAAACACGAAAATATTGGTTTGCTTCTCCAGATTGACAACCCCTGTATCTTTGTTCATACAGATCTTTTGTACAAAAGCAGGTATATCATTCATCATATCTTTTTTAGCCCACCATTTTCTTGTTTGATAGTGTGTAAGAAGACACTTTTCGATCAAGAGGGACGATGTGCATATACTCGAACTTTTGTCAGATTGTTTTCCTGTAACTTTGATGAGCATAAAGCATTCCTGAATACGACCCCATCCCGTTTCCATGCAGAAAAATGTGCACAATACATGTCTTAGTCATTGTCTTCTTCGTTAATTCATTATCAAAACCTAAAGTTTCCTTCCAATAATGATGCTTCACTATACTTTTGCCCTCTTGCCTATTGTAGATTTGTTATAACACTTAGAACTGTAAAGAAAAAGTTGTCAGGGGAGCTGTTCCATTACATTGGTGATACATCATTCATTCATTCTTGGCTGCCCATGTTATCAAAGTGTTGAGTTTGATGTCTTGTTCTAACTCAAAATCTCACTAACATAAAAAACCGTCGACACAATTGTCAAAAGCGTCTTACGTGTAAATCTCGAGATAGAACCGATGTCACTTGGTGTTATGATGAAACCTCGCTCTGACGTCATCCCAAGGGACGCGCAACAACTACAGTTGTATGCCAGTTTCCTGTAAGATAACAGTTAATGACAGGGAGAGATGGGAGAGCCAAATGATATCATCCTTTGTTTTTCATGCACCTACAGACTGGGAAATTGCACAGTTTTGTCAGCAAAACATTGAACAGAAGCTTCCCATCAACGCTACAGTAGTGTAGCAACATCATATCGAAATCCTCGGAATTTGTCCCATTACATTTCTGTGTTTTGTGTAGTTTGTGGCTCAATCTCAATGGAGAAACCTGGCATTGGTTTTTAGTAGTAAAGTGGTTACTTTGATGCTGATTGCAGTCTGTTGTTTATTATTATTGGTTACGGTTTCCAGTTTCTGACTAGTATCCCATAGTTGAAGTTTACACTCATACGACGAAATTATGGGTTTGATTGGGTGATGACTAAGGTGCTACGTGCAGTTTCTGACGAATAACTCATTCTCATGTTGGTCTCTTGTATGACACCACTCACCAGCATGGCTGCCGTGAGTCACCTGGTCAATAAGTAACCCCGGGGCGAGTTCTGTGGTGTCTGAAGTGGATAGGTTTACCCGTAATTTTAAAACTATATAAATAATACTCCGTATCTAACAAGTTGACCAAAATCAAATAAATGATAGAAATAGAACTCTTGTTTTAAAGAATGCTACCTTGGATTTACAAGGCTGTATTTCCCATATTAATATCTCTAACTTGATATTGATGATATGTATTTGGTGTTGTATTTTTTTATTTTAAATGGACAACCGAACAACTCATATTAATTACTATTGATCGCCCGTGTTACCTAACCATTTCCTTTAATTTGTGATTTTTATTACTCCCTCCATAAAAATATATAAGTCGTTCTCACTTTTCGAGACGACGTTTGACCATCAATTCAGCGGAATGTATTTGCCCAAAAATTATGAAACTTGCATTGTTAGATTCGTAGTGAAAAAGTCTTTCACAAGAGTATGATTTTATAATTTATACCCTTATATATTGAGAGATGTAAGGCGGTCATATCACTTTCTCGAAAAACGAGAACGACTTATATTCTTTTAAGGAGGGAGTATAGTATTTGTTTCATGCATAGTTCTAACATTTTTTTTCTTAAAATGTATTACTTGTTCATACATAGTGACCAACTTTAACTAGTTTTCATAGTATTGCAATATTTTGTGAGTGTACAACATCATAAAAAAAAATTGGAGTTAAAATAAGAGGTTGCCTCCCTTCACTACCATGCTTTTGACTATAATAAGAATATATTTTTCATTTCATTCAAGGTAGCGATCTTGGTAAATTTTAATGTCAGACATTTTCTCCAAATTTGTCACAATTTTGTAGTAAGATGATTATGGACGTACGTTTATCCTTAATTATTATGATCTTGTTTTAATTTGCTATATGACATACATCATATGTAAGCACAACCCCTATGTTATGCATGCATTCAACAACTAGCATTTACTCGCAAAAAACCATTTCGTTAGTCATACACTTTTTAAGAGTTCCCGATTGAAACTACCATAGCACATATATATGTATTAGATCATCTTATTTGAACTGCAACGAGGTGGATGAAATGATAAACGAGTCGTGAATTGTGAATATATAACAAAAGTTTGTTCATATGAAAAATTCACTAACTTGCTTGTAGTTTTCATGCACCCAACCTATAACAAATCCCATAAAAGAAAACGGAAACCACACATAAATCAGATAGTGGTCATAGTAGAGGTCTTTTTAAATCGTCTGATTGTACATGTTTTTGCACCACTGCTTGGATACAAGGAAATCTAGATAAACACACTTACATCACTTTTGATGCCCTTGCTTGAGTTACAAGCCACACCACCGAGCTCGACTCTAATAGTACACATCTTGCCATCTATATAAATGGAATTCCAGGTGAAATGAAAACGAAAATTACACAATAATATATAACAATCGCACTTAGTTAATATACATGTATCACAATTATAAATGACAATCACACTTACCATGCATGTATCCCGACAACTTATCTATCATATTTCTTACACCATTATCATAGATTCGTAATACTCTGTACACTCCATTTGATCAAAAAGTGAAACTGAAATTGAAACTTACCAATTACAAATCTCATTATCTCACCTAAATTACCTACAAGCTACTCCATCCTTTCCTCTCCTCCAATACATTCATGCACACTTGTGTAAACTTCACCAACACAAAAGCAATAACTTTTTTTTTTTTTTTTTTTTGCAAGGTAAAGAAAATAAAATAAAACTGAAAACCAAAATTATGTCATAATAATATCACACATTCATGTCACTATGTCACAAACTCACAATCCAAAAAAAAGCAATTAAAAATGAGAAAGAAGAAAATACATGTCAAATTGTCACACCCCATGTATACATCACTTTCATACATGTCACCATGTTTCAATTCTTTTCTTTTCTTTTATTCCAAAAACTAATTAAATATAAATAAATCAAAATTTTAATTTCACCAAAATTATTAAATTAATTATTTTTTAATATTAAAATAATATTACCCACTTTCCCTGTCTTTCCTCCCTTCTTCCCCACTCTCTCCATTTTCTTTTCTTTCCAGTTTCTACTGTGGGTCTGTGGTTGTGTAATACAGACATACCAAAAAGAAAAAAACAACTTTTATTATATAGTTTTTCATGACATTTCCATTACAATAAACCATATGAAATAAACACCAAAAATTTCATACCATAATAATATTACTACTACTATACTCCAATTTTTAACGATTTTGATTTCCTAGGGTTTGTTTGTTTTGTTGTTCTTCCCCCTTTTTTTTTTTTTTTAAATGTTTGTTCATCATCCATGCTCTCTAATCTGACAAAAAATCCCCATATTAATCGCGAATTCTTCATCATCCATGTCGGATTCGCGATTTCTCTTCTAACCCTAACTAACTAATTTTCTCTCTCCTCCAACTCCAAAAATTTCCCCCAAATTTTCTCAGTGTAACAATGGCGACAGCGTATTCCGTACTTTTCCTGCTGTTTTTCTACTTGATAAACCCTAGATTTCTCTCTCCTGCGAATTCTGAGGTTCGGATTAACCCTAATTTTGTCGATGAGGAAGAATCGAGTTCAGTGAGTATAAGTTTGTTCCACCAGGATTCGCCGCCGCCACCGCCGCCGCATCCTCCGACAGTGTCGTGCGAAGGAGATCTAGACGGCGTTGGCACCTTGGACACGACTTGTCAAATAGTATCTGATTTAAATCTTACTGATAGTGTGTATATACAAGGGACGGGCAATTTTTATATCCTCCCTAATGTCAATTTGAATTGTTCTCTCATTTCTGGGCGTGAGATTGCCATTAATATCACCGGTAACTTTACGCTTGGCGAAAACTCGACGATTATAGCCGGTTCCTTCAATTTGTATGCGTGGAATGCGAGCTTGAGTACTGGTTCAGTGATTAATACGACGGGATTGGCCGGTGATCCGCCGCCACAGACGAGTGGGACCCCTCAGGGGTTGGATGGGGCCGGGGGCGGTCATGGGGGCCGTGGGGCGTGTTGTTTGTTTGATGATTCTAGGTTGCCTGATGATGTTTGGGGTGGGGATTCGTATTCGTGGTCGACTTTGCATAAGCCGTCTAGTTACGGGAGTAGAGGCGGGACTACGAGTAAGGAGGTGGATTATGGTGGGGGTGGTGGTGGGATGGTTAAGATTGAGGTTCCTGGGTTTCTTTTGGTGAATGGGAGTGTTTTGGCGGATGGTGGTGATGGTGGGAATAAAGGTGGTGGTGGGTCTGGTGGGAGCGTGCACATCAAGGCACATAAAATGTAATTGTTCCTTCCACTCTCTTTGTTTCATTGAATTTAGTGTAGTTCGGGTTTTGCCACTGTCTTCGATTTCGTTCCTTTTGTAGGGAATTTGAGTAGATTGAGTTTGATAAGAGAGGTATTTTTCGTTGTATGTTCTGTTTTGGTTTGCAGGTGTTGGTTATCCATTTCGATTGCAAATGATTGCTTCTTAGTAGCTTTAGCTTTGAATTGATGTGGCTCATAGATTTACTGACTTTGCAATGAATATTAATTCCTTGTATGATGTGTGATCCGGTCTTGATACGAGAACTAGGATGTAGATAGTGGAGCTTAAATGTTGCCGGCAGTGTAATAAATTATGTGCAGTATGTTTCTAGTATAACTAGTTTTTGGAATGAAAAGCACGGTTACACGGTAGTATTAGATGGGTACAATATATCTATTCCCTGACATGTAAAGTTAGCTGGTCTGAGACTTATCTCTTAGATCATGAACATACACTTGTTTCTAAGAAGCTAGAATGGTGCTTGTGCATATAAGCATGGATTGGAGAGGACCATTCCTCCATTTTCTGTTCCCTTGACCCTAGGGATTTGAGCAGAGAAATCATAGGTGGCACTATTTTGTTATAGGGCCTTCCTTCCCGAGAATGTTTGCCGGAGTTTCTTTGACAGTTGCCTTGTTCAAGCAACCTAATTGGCTAGAGACCATTTTGGGGCAGTCCATAGTCTAACCATCAACTTTCACGTCAACGCTCTGTTTCTTCTTTTGAGCTTGACTCGTTTACTTTATCCCTGATTTACTAGGAACGTTGGAGGTTATGTGCATAGACTAGCCGGAACTCTGTAAGGTATGTTAGAAAGGTTATGAAGTCGAGGACTTATCAGTCTCTCAAGTGCTGTGGGGTTATTTATATCTCCAGTTTTTTTAGATTTTCTTTAAGGGTAGCTCTAGTTGTAGCTAGCAGACACGTTCTTAATATCTTATGGGCTGTTTGTAAAGCTGGTGAAAGATCTTTTGGTTCCCTTTACCCACTTTCTTAAGTATGGTAGGTTTATGGTGGAACTCTGGCTACAGGCTGCATAATCTAAGGTGTTAGTTGCCTCGAGTTTAATTCGTTTCTACTTCTGCCCTTTGACATTAAGGTTTACTTACTATCTAAAGCTACGTAATTCTAACATCTGTTGGGTTCATGCAAAACCTAGTTTCATGGTGTGTGATACACTCGTTTTTCATCTTTCATCATTTTAATAAACGGGGATCAATTAGTAACCGTCTTGTGAATCTTTGGTGCATTCCGAGTACTGGCAGTTCCTTCCTTGTTATGAGCGAATTCATTTTCTATCTCATTCTGATCTGCTGTACGTCATATTCGTTCTTCTTGCTGGCCACATTTAATTATGGCTAAGACTTGAGATTGCCTGTGATAGCTGTGATAGCTGTGAGTGACTTTGTCTTTTTGTTTGTTGTTTGTTTTTTCATTTCATTTCTAAAAGTTATTGGGGTGCTTCTCCCCACTGTACTTAATATTTGTCTTCCTGCCTTGGGATGTCGTAAAAGTTGGCATGGCAGTGGCAAACAGGCTTTCCTTATCTTATTGTTTTCTCTGTTATGTTTATTATTTTATCCTGGGTTTTAAGGACATCCCTATTGTGATATTCCAGCGTAATTTGGGTAGTTGTTGATTTTCCTTTATAGGCTTTCCTCCTTGTGATTTAGTTGATAATTAGTACAACTGTTGCTATTGTCAAAATAGTATTGATTTTTAAGCGACTGTATGCACTTTTTTTTGATTTGTGAATTAATTAATGTTGGGCGTCTTTTTTCACGAATAGGTCTGGTGGTGGTAAAGTAAGTGTTCGTGGAGGTAATGGTTTTGGTGGTGGAGGTGGCGGCCGAGTCTCTGTTGATGTTTTCAGTTGGCACGATGAGCCACAAATTTTCTCACATGGTGAGACTTCCTGCCTTTTGGTATTCATTGTAACTTGTTTATCTCTTCTTTTTGTCAGCCCTTTAATTGCCCAAGTTTGTTGACTGCCAAGGTTTTGCAATTGTTTTCTATGTTTGATTGGTATTCTTTACTATTTTTGCTGCTTGCTTCTCGGAGCTGTATAATTTGTCGAACTGTGTATCTTTCTAACGTTGTGGCTTTTGTGATTATGTGCCAGATGTGGGATCAAACTTAACTGTGGTCCCATAGTTGTCACACACTCCAACAAAAATACCCCGTGCCTGGAAGGCTTCCGCCAATGGCGGAATAAAGGGGGTCGGATGTATGCAGCCTTTACCCCTATGTTGAACACATGGAGAGGCTGATCTCAGAGACCTAGTTTAACTTGTTTTTGCCTTTTTCGTGGTCGGGGGCAACAACAACAACAACAACAGCAACCAAGCCTTATTCCCAAAATTAATTTTGGGTCGGCTAACATGAATCGTCATCTAGTAACCGTCTTGTGTACGCCATGAAATTTCGAAAACGTTGTTAACCTTTTAGGAGTATTTAAACACTTTCAGAGGAAGTTTTATAAAGTCGTTAAAATAAATAAAAAGGTTTAAAAAATAATGAAAAAAAACATATGAACTTTGAACACAAGGTAAAAAAGTTTTGGGAAAAGAGTTGGGAAAACCAAACAAAGAAATCAAAAGGAGTCAGATTAAGTCCGCATGGATAGAGTCTCTCCAGACCGCCCTATCCAACACCATACCTTCCTTTTACGCAACAAATGTTAAACTGGCCATGGAATGTGTTTCTGAAGAAGTGTTTCGACACCATGATATTATTATTTGCTAACTACTTTGCTGAATAAATTTCAGTAATCAACGGTAACGTTATCTAGCTCATGTATGATTGCGTCAGTTATCTGGATGTTTTCTTTCTTTACTACGTTGATAAATTGTTTATGTCTGGAGTTCCTTAAGCGTTAAGACTTGGTGCCAATGATAGATCAGCACTTTGTTTACATGTAACATCGTAGCAATGTGGTCCTTGATGGTTGTAGTATAATGGTCTCCTATTTCACTTGTTACTCTGTAGATTCCATCTTATGAGTAATGCCATTTCTTTTATTTCCTGATCAGTTTTGTCGTCTACAATTATTGATTACATTTACGCTATGATGTTTAATACGTGCAGGTGGAACTAGTTATGGATGTCCCGACAACGCAGGTGGTGCTGGGACTCTTTATGATGCTGTTCCCCGCAGCCTTATTATTAGTAATCACAACCGTTCTACAGACGCAGACACTGTCTTGATGGATTTTCCTAATCAGCCGCTTTGGACAAATGTATATGTTCGAAACCATGGCAAGGCTTCAGTTCCATTGCTTTGGAGCAGAGTGCAGGTTAGTAAAGCTTCCCACAGGTCTAGCTATCTATATTTATTAGAATATTAGATCACATATGCACTTACTATGATGATTTATTTTCTTCTGTAAGCTTAAGAACTCTTGTACTGGGCTTCTTTTCTGTTCTTTGCTCCTTATTCTGAAGTGCACAAGAAAAGCAGTGTTCACTCTACTATGTGTGTTTTAAGGAAGCTCTCATGTTATGCATCTACATTAATGTGTCATACAATGCTTATGCTTATCTCAGATTCCAGCTCATTCATTCTTGATGTTTAAGTTATATTCATGAATTATTTTGTAGGTTCAAGGACAAATTAAACTGGAGGCTGGTGGAGTATTGAGCTTTGGGCTGGCGCATTACTCATCTTCAGAGTTTGAATTACTGGCTGAGGAACTATTGATGAGTGATTCGGTGATTAAGGTTAATATTATTTCTGCCTTTTGCTCAATGCTCTATTATGCATAGATTTAGGTCTCTTATTCACCCATACGTTTTTCCTTCTTAGATTTTATATCTTTAATGTGCGATTCTATCCTAGTGTTGCTGACTTTTGGAAGTCGAAAACTTTACAGGATAATGCTATCTAGGATTCTGTTCATGATGTATGCTTATGTGCTGCGTATACCTTTGTAAAAAAAAAAAAGAACTTATGGCTTCCTGCACCAAAATGATTTGGTTATTGTCCTTGTACCTTATCTTGGAGATTGTAGTAATTGGATTTAGGACAAAGCAAATACTTTCAGCTGTGTGTAACTTGCTTCGAGAGTGAACTTATGGCTTTGGGGTTTACTTGCACCAAGTGGGTTACTGTTTTGGTAGGTTTGGTGTCCTCTTATGTTATGTTTCTAACTGGTCTCATCCTTTGCTCCCACGCCCTTGTCTTTTCTTAAATTATCTTGCTGGCATCTAGTTTACTGCTCTTTTAAGCTGCTTGTGCACAGCGTAAATTGTTATTCGTTGAATAACTACTACAGTGGTTATGTTGGATCTTTACTCAATGACTAGATCATTTGTGGTTTCTTTCTCTTTATGGATCATATGTTATGCACGGTCTGCTATAGAAATGAAACATTATATCCTTTTATAGTTAATATACTGTTTATTCTTTTATCAAATTTCCTGGATTAATTCCTGTCCGATTATCAAGTGCAGGTGTATGGGGCACTTCGTATGTCTGTGAAAATGTTTCTGATGTGGAACTCTCAGTTGTTAGTAGATGGTGGGGGAGATGTTGCGACATCGTTGCTGGAGGCCAGTAATCTACTGGTTTTAAGGGTACTTTCTTGGTCTGAGATGTCTTTTTTTTTTGTACTATCAAGCCCTCAACTTTAGTGAAATGAAATGGCTCTATCTGTATTTCAGGAATCATCCTCCATACAGTCCAATGCTAACTTGGGAATACATGGACAAGGTTTATTAAATTTGACAGGTCCTGGTGATGTCATTGAGGCTCAGCGTTTGGTGCTATCACTTTTTTATGGTATCCATGTAAGTATTGCTTAAAAGTTGCATTTTATTTCTTCATTTGCCTGCAAGCATTCCGCGATTGAAGGATCTTCTGTAGTTGGCATTGATTAAGAAGAAAGTTTTCCAGTAGCATACTGCTTGTACGGTTATACCGCTACTCGTGTGTTATAGTTACCATATACTGGAAGATGATTTTGGCATTGTTAAGATGATGCTGAAAAGTAATATTAGTGGTCTCAGATTGTGATGATCATACATGGTATGTCGGAGGGGAAGGTGGTGGAGTGGGATTATGACTGTAAATTGTAAATTGATAGGCTTAGCCATTGGTGGGGGTCAGACTGAGGTAATCTGTGTAGTGGGGTTTTGGTTTAGTTTGCAGGTGGCTGTTTGTGCGTAGCACAAAGAGATGTGCAACCGTGTACTGGGATATCACTAGTTCTGACCTCGACAATTGATTTTTTTATAAACAATGGAAGATATCTACAGCTGTACTCTTTATTGTCAGCTTATAAATATTAAGAAAATTAGATGGGTATTTCATTTAACTCCTAATGTGCAATACATATTTTGGAGATCACATGGTAGGACACATTCGTTTTTCTTTGTGATAAACATTGTACTGGGTCCTAGGATTTTACTTCTATTGGGAATGGGATCTGATTGATTACGATTTACGACTCCCATCATGAATATTTAGTGTTGCAGCGTTACCCGAGTGTGTCATATATGTGCATAATATTTGAATGGAAATGAGCCATCACTTCATTTACATATCACTATCTTCTTGTAACCCGCTGAGTTTTGTTGTTTCTGTATTTGTTTTCTTTGAGTCTGTTGAGATGTTACACTTTGATTGGTGTGTAAGTGAAATGGTTTGCATTTCTGTTGTTTACAGATTGGGCCTGGTTCAATCTTGCGTGGTCCTCTAGAGAGTGCAGAAAAAGGCAATATGTAAGTTTACTGTATGCAGTATTTTCTGTTTAACCTAGACTATCACATGATTCACAATTTCACATCCCTTTAAATTTTGATATGGAATAAACTCAATAGAGTTCTTAAATCTTATGTTTTAGGACACCAAAGCTTTATTGTGACCGCCATGACTGTCCTGTTGAATTGTTGCATCCTCCTGAAGATTGCAATGTTAATTCTTCCTTGTCCTTCACTCTCCAGGTATTCATATAGTAAATCTTAGTTTCCCTCAGATTCAGTGATTGAACTTACACTCACCTGAGGCTTTTTTTAACAGATCTGCAGAGTTGAGGACGTTCTCGTTGAAGGCTTGATAACAGGATCAGTTGTTCATTTTCATAGAGCCAGGACTGTAGATGTTATGCAATCAGGAGCAATAAATGCATCTGGCTTGGGTATGTGTTTTGTATGTCCTTTCCGCACACCAATTTGGTTTACTTATAGAAAAATTCTATCAAGCGTAATAGTTTTTTGAAAGAGAGACCTTAGCAGTGGGAGTGTGAGACACCAGGGAAGTAGACCTTCAACCTTCAAGGATAGCAATTTAGAGTTGTGTCCGGATCTTTGGCCATCGTACCTCTTGTTGACTGGACGATGTTTGGGTGATATAAAGCAACCAGTTTGTTTATTTCTTCTTGTAAACATGTTAGCTTCTCTCTTCATTGTTTTAACTGTGCATGTACACTGTACAGGTTGTACTAGTGGGATTGGCAGTGGAAAGGTCTTGAGTAATGGCTTGAGTGGTGGCGGTGGACATGGTGGCAATGGGGGGGCTGGATGTTACAATGGTACTTGTGCGGACGGTGGTGTGTCATATGGAAGTAAACATTTGCCGTGTGAACTTGGTAGTGGAAGTGGAAATGACAGTGCAGCCGGTTTCACTGCTGGTGGGGGTATTATTGGTAACTAACAGTAGCCATAAATGGAAATTCTTCTCCGCTTTTGGTATAATTATAGTATTACATGTGTTATCTATTCCTCACTTATGTTTACGTAACTCTGTTTGCAACTTTGTATCTTAAGTTTTTTGATTGTATCTGGATCTGATCCACAGGGGAGGTGATTGACTGAATTTCAAGTCTTGGTTTGTTGTATACTAAACCTTTAGTGGTCAGTAATTACCAGTATGTTCCATTGGTGTTTAACACTTATAATTTCTCTATTAATTTACTTTTCCCTTCAGTCATCTGTGTTCCATTGATTGCTTTCTCCTCTGTTACTTCCGTTTTACCATTTCTTGGGAATTTGACTTTTATTTGGGTTCTTGATTTAGCTTTATAATCTTTATGTCTTTGTACTATGACATTCCGGGATGAGGATTTAGGTTGGCCTAGTGGTTAGGAAACCAACCTGGGGGATGTCCCGTGTTCAAATCCTCATATCCCCAGCCCCCGCAGCATTAGCTGCTCCTATGTACCAGAAAAAAAAAACCTATGACATTTCGGGCCAGTTGATTTAGTTAATGCTTGCTCCATGTCCTTTTCTAGAATGTTGGTTTTCTAAAGAGGGAGTTTACTGCCCAAGATCATATACCTTATGTTATGGTTGAAGTAAATAATTTGTAGGTTTTCTTGTGCTTTATTCCTGTGTTCTCATTTATAAAAGGAATTGGTTGGAACTTCTAGTCATTAGTGCGCTGCTCTGATTTTTTTTTTTCTTTTTATGTAGTGATGGGTTCTATGGAACATCCTATATCAAGCCTGTCTGTTGAGGGTTCAGTGAGAGTAGATGGAGGTAGCTACCAAGATAGTGGAAGCAAAGCTTTTGCCTATTTTAGGAATCAAAGTGGTGGGCTAGGTGGCGGATCTGGTGGCACTGTTCTTCTATTTTTGACAACATTGACTGTTGGCGATAATGCAAGCCTTTCTAGTGTTGGGGGGAATGGTGGTCCACTTGGTGGCGGTGGTGGTGCTGGTGGTAGGGTGCACTTTCACTGGTCCAATATTCCAACAGGGGATCTGTATCAGCCAATCGCAAACGTAAAAGGAAGCATCCTCACCTGGTTTGTACCTCTCTCCCAGACTTCGGTGGCGCTTTTTCTTGTACAACATACTAATGTTCTGTGTGTTCTGTCTTGCTTAATTTGAATTTCTATGTTAATGATATTCTTACTTTTCAGTAATTAACAACCTAGCTGCAAATAGTTAAATCTTCAATTCCTTCTGGTTATCCCTAGCCTTGAGCTTTTCATGGTGTTGCTGGCTAGCTTTTGCTTTGTTTTGGCATGATTGATCAACATTGGCTAGGCTTGTATAAGATTTTCATTGTCATTGTGCCATGATAGAGTCAAAAGATTCTTGTTCGCAGTGGGCTCTTCCTGACTTGTGAGATGCAATATTGATTTAATACAGGGGAGGCTTTGGAGGTGCTGAAGGTGGTGCTGGAGAAAATGGAACAGTAACTGGAAAAGCTTGTCCTAAGGGCCTCTATGGCACCTTCTGCAAGGTGAGTTGCCACTTTTCACTATTGGAATGAAATGCCAGTTAATCCTTATTTCATGTAGATGCCACTGCTATTCTACCGTTCTTGTTGAGACCATAGTCGAGACCACTACAAATCACAAAAGATGCTCAGAAATTTTGATTGAAAGGCATGAAAGCTATGTACATCTATGTTTTGAAGGAGTGATTAGGCAAGGCACTTTTCTTCTGAGCAATCATGTGACTGGAGGGATAAAAGACAGTCTCAGCTCTAAATCAAACGGGCGATCTGTCTCATTTGGGAATTCTTGTCGATTGACCATCACTTCGTAGTTTGCCTGGACAGTGACAATACCTGGAGTCCATTTTTATGGGATGCTATTTAGCGACTGTCAAGGGGATTATTAGGACCTGCTCTTCTCATTTCTTGTGTCTGGATAAACTAATATTTTGACTTATTAGAGTGAGATTTTTGTTTTTTTTTTTGTTCTTGGGCACCTGTCCATTCTAATTGCCCCTGATTCTGATATTTTTGGATTGCAATTGTTTGGACGATGGTCATTTTGCCTTCTGAAAAATTCCCTTGCCTGAACCAGAAAGTAGTATTTCTGCACATTTCCAAGATAATCCAGCATTTCAATGTGCGCGTTCCCTTATCGTCCGTTGTTTCACTTTTACCCCTTCGAGATAAATTTGTTTGATCCAGTGGATGCTTAACGATTCTCATTTTTTGAGTAGTAGACCTGCTTTAAGTTTATTTACATTATTTGACCCCTTCTCTTTGCAGGAATGCCCCTCCGGCACTTACAAAAATGTTGTTGGATCTGATGAATCCCTTTGTCAATCGTGTCCCCCTCTGGAGCTTCCTCACCGTGCTGTTTACATCAATGTGAGAGGTATGTATAAGGATCAACTCTTTTATGGTTTTGAGCTTTGCTAGTTGTGGAAGTCCATCAGCATGCCCATACCTTTTATAGATTATAGTTTTGTTTGTCAACTGTTTGCGTGCATGTCTACATTTATTGTTGGAATAAATTCACTCTTTGACTCTCTTATTCCCTCCTTGTTGGTAATAAATCATATGGGAAGACTCAAGATCCTCCCGAATTCGTTGTTTTAATAGAGTGGGTAGGGTTTACAATACACGGTAGTTAGATAAAAACTTGTAAAATGATACATGCAAAAGGTAGAAGGGGAAATATTCTCTAACACCCATTTTGTGTGAACTGTACTTGGTAGAGTGTTATTTATTATTTTCCTTTTAATTCCAGATTTTTTCCTTTCATGTACTTCCTTATGCTTGCATTTTGGCGGTGGGAATTATTTGCTTTCCCTTGTTCACAGGTGGTGTCACTGAAGGTCCATGTCCATACAAATGCACGTCTGACAGATATCATATGCCACGCTGTTATACAGCTCTTGAAGAGCTAATTTATACATTTGGAGGACCTTGGTTGTTTGGTCTCCTTTTGTTGGGTCTCCTTATACTGTTGGCTCTTGTGCTCAGCGTGGCACGCATGAGGTTTGTAGGTGCTGATGAACTGCCTGGCCCAGCCCCCACTCAACATGGCTCGCAGATAGATCACTCCTTTCCATTTCTGGAGTCGCTCAATGAGGTATTTGTCCACTTCCTGGCACTCCAGTATAATTGTTTTTCAGCCCTTTTACGAGTGTTAACGGAGCGAGATGTTAGAAGAATGCACTGGTGTGTTATTTATGTTTCTTTGGGGGCAGGGTTAGTGCTTCTTGCTAGTTGCCATGACAGTTGACTTAAACACCTTATCAGGTTATGGTTTAGTCTATAGATTAAGATGTGATGAGGTGTCATTGTATGGTACAGTGTTGATTTGGCATGCTTCCTGTCTTGCAGGTTCTTGAAACGAACAGAGCTGAAGAATCTCAGAGCCATGTTCACAGGATGTATTTTATGGGCCCGAACACATTTAGCGAACCATGGCATCTCCCTCACTCTCCTCCTGAACAATTAAAAGAAATTGTGTATGTATTAATTTCAGCCACTCGTATTGAATGGTTCTATGGAGTGTGGGGTTTACCTCTAATTGGTTGTAATTACACACTGCATTTCTTTTTATTGCAGAATTTAAGTTTTCTTTACTTTTGCAGGTATGAGGGTGCTTTTAATAGATTTGTGGATGAAGTTAATATTCTAGCAACATATCAGTGGTGGGAGGGGTCAGTGTACAGTATACTTTCTGTTCTAGCATACCCATTAGCATGGTCGTGGCTGCAGTGGCGCCGCCGGATGAAGTTGCAGCGACTTCGTGAGTTTGTCCGATCAGAATATGATCATGCATGCTTACGTTCTTGTCGTTCACGTGCCCTTTATGAAGGGATTAAGGTTTGTTCGCATCTCCTCAAGTCTTTTTTAAAGTGGTGTATGTAAGATGGACATGATTGTTTGCTGCTACTTGTATCTTTTTTTCGAGTAGTTATTAGTTTATTACATGCCAAGAAAAATTCACGTTGTTTAATTCTGATGATGGTTGATTTTTCGTATCTTGCACTCTGAATTTTTTTTTGTTGTTGTTGTTGTTCTCTATATTTTAAGGATTGTATGTTGATAATATAGGTTGCTGCTACTCCTGATTTGATGCTGGCCTATGTGGATTTTTTCCTTGGTGGTGATGAAAAAAGGAACGATCTTCCTCCTCGTTTGCATCAGAGGTTTCCTCTAGCTGTGCTTTTTGGCGGTGATGGAAGTTATATGGCACCCCTCACTCTTCATAGTGATAACATTCTAACTAGTGTGATGAGCCAGGTATGATATTTAGAGTTTGAGAATTGAAAATAAAAACTTTATAATGAAACTCTGGGGAAGAAAAATATATGCTTTCTTAAAATTGGCTGACTCTAGTCTTTCTGGCTGTCTTCAGTCTGTTCCACCTACGACTTGGTATCGGCTAGTTGCTGGTGTAAATGCTCATCTACGGTTGGTTCGTCGTGGATGTCTAAGGAAAACGTTCCGGCCTGTTCTTAGATGGCTTGAAAGTCATGCCAACCGGGTGCTAAGGAATTATGGCCTACGTGCTGATCTAGCCTGGTTTCAAACGACGGCTTGCGGGTATCATCAATGTGGTTTGTTGGTCTATGCTGTTGATGAGAACATTGAAACTTCTTCTGCTGAATGTCAAGATGGCAGGATGAGGGCTGATCAACCTTCCAGGTAATTCGAGCTTGTTTATTTATGGTATAT
>JBBYHQ010040015.1:0-32704 GCA_038382645.1 Spergularia azorica | reverse complement strand
ACACCGTGAATGACGTGGAGGAGAGAGGACAAGCTTAACGGTGGGCCGACACATCATACGTGACCTGGAATTTTTTTGCTAAGAATACCTCCATGAGCTGCCACGTAGGCGCGAAAGTTAGTCAATTAAAGTAAAAGTATAGATAGTTCAATTGGAAGCTACTAATGTTTTCAAAGAATATCGAAATTAAAGAGAATTCGAGTTTTAATTTGTTCTTCACCAAGTACAAATAGGATACTACAGAATACTACATACGGGGTATATGTTTGAAAACAAAAACTACATTTGAAATACAAAACCAAAATTAATCACCTCTCAATACGCCTGGATTTATAAAGATTGAACCGATAAAAAAGGTACATACCGACAAAATTTAAAATTGTGCGGGTTTACTTTAATGTAGACGACATTCCTACTAATAATGAGTCGGATGGTGAGTTAGATTACAACAAGTGGTATATAAGTCACGATTCAAGTAGAGATTGTAAAGAGTGGACTCCTTAGGTGGGGCGAGCCCCCATGGTATGTCCCTAAAATTAAGTGTTTATACATTATTGACAAAGTATCTTTTTGAGATAAGTCATTTATATGGTCATTGGTATTAGTGGAGTACTAGTTGTGATGTACAATACTTGGTTTAGGAACGTTCATCTTCTACATCAGATTTGTCAAAACCATACGACTAATAGGAAGTGAGTTAAATCAACGACACAAGTTTATTTATGACATACGACTACATAACTTTCATGGTTGTACTTTAATTTACCACAATTAATAAGTGAAAAAAAATAAACAAAAAAAAGACAAAAAAAAAAAATGAAAAGTGAAAATGATTAAGCACCAAAATTAATTAAAATCATTCATTTCAATTTTTTTTAGTTTAAATCATTACTTCAGAAAAATAATCACCAAGGGGAGTCAAACCCATGACCTATGTAAACATAAGTTGCTCTTTAACCAATTGCTCTACGCTTTCTTTATCATACTTTCAATAATAATAGGATTTTATAACATACTGTATTACAAAAAAAAAAAAAAAAAAAAAAAACCATCTTCTACATGTGTTCATCGACAACCTCCAAGCCTCTCGAGCGTCTACCGGACTATCGCCATTCTTAAACAAATAGACCACAATTAATTAGCAAATCGACATTGGAATCGACTTTGGCGAAAATGGGTGAGTATAGGTGCCATCAGCGGACAGTTGCGCCGGGGAGATTAGTTCGGATTTTCAATCATGATTTTCAGTCTATTCTCAATCCTATCGACATTCAAGTAACGTGGAGAAGCCAGGAATTTGGTTCGTCGATGGGCGGCTCTAATGGTTAGAAGAATTGGAACCCATTACCGTGGTTATTGGGAGGCGGTGGTAATCCGTCCATGACGTGGGAGGGGCTGCTGGTGGCCGGTGGGTGAGAAGGGTGGGGTTGGTTCATCCACGGAGGTACAAGTTGTACGAATGTAACATTATACATGAAACAATTAAAGACATTATTAAACACTAAACTAAATAGTTTATTAGGGTGTGATTAGATGTGGTGAGGGTGTATTTTAACAAAAATAATTAACCATGGTTAACAAATTTGAATGGTGTAGATGACTTCTTAAATAATCAAGGGTCAAAATTAATATTTTAGAGTAACCGGCGATAACCGGCGGTTTTTCAAGAATGTTTGCCTTAGAAAAGGAAGGGTCCTGTGCGAGACACACAAAGGACAAAATAGAAAGTTAGGGCGCATCAAGTCCTGTCTTGTGTGGGGGAGGTCTTAAGTTAGAGAGAACTCGATCGGATTCCACGGTCCCGTGTTGACATTGTCATCGTCACACTCTATCTTAGACATAAGGTTAGAATTCGTTGCTCATGAGAAGGAATTTGTTATTCGTTGCTTATGAGAAGCAATGTGTTACTTAGAATTCGTTGGTTATGAAAAGCAATGCTTAAGATATCTTGAAAGTTTCGGGTTTACATTAGAAATTACGTAAACATGTGTTAGTGTAATAAAGTGATATGTATATATATAGCATCTTTATGTTCGTCCTTTGAAAACGAACATTGTCATAGTATGATGTGGCAATTGATTTGACACTACATGTGCGAGATTATGTAAGCCAATGTTGTGAATAAGTGGAGGTATGCTCACATATGAGGATATCTCAAGAGTGTGATGGTTCTGTACTTTTACTCATCTTTATGATGACCATGACACCCTCCTTGTGGGTGATTCATGTGATCCGATGTGGGGAATTATTGTGAAAAGGCAACGGTGAGGCTAAAATTTGTGAAACAAAGGAAAGAGGTAAGAGTTTATTGGGTTATTCACGCTCACCCAATCAATATCAAATGTTATACAGGTTACAGGAAAGTTTGCAATAGGTGCAAGTGCGAGGTCTTAGCACTATTTGTAATAAGAGGAGTTGTCGATATATGACTATTTGTAATTGAATTTGATTTATATCATCCAAATTCTTACGACATACTTGTAATATATATATTCAATTTTTGGGATTTAAATTCCTGAGTCCAAGAAAGCGTTCCGCTAAATTTTTTGATTGGTTTCAAAACTATATATTATACTATTCGGAAAATTAACGTGGTACCCTCGAACTTAGACAGATTGCACATGGTACCCAACTTGACAAGTTTGTGCACATGGTACCCCTGAACTTATTACTTTGTGCACATGGTACCCAAATAGTAACTTCTGTTAGATTATTCCGTTAAATGATTATGTCTTGGTTAGTTGCTTGGTAAATTGGTTAATTAAAGTTGTTAATTAAATTATATAATTTGATTTTCAATTAAAAAATAAAAATTTTAGACTTTTAAAAACAAATCCAAAAAATTATTTCATGAACAAAAAATTCAAAAAACTTTTTTTTTTTTTTTCATAAAAATATTTTTTTTAAAGTATTCATAATCTTTGCACATGGTACCCTTCAAGTTGCCACTTTGTGCCCGCGGTACCCTTGAAATCACAACACCCCTTGAAAAATCAGTTTTTTTTAAAAAAAAAAATCAATTTTTCTAGAAATTTATTGATTTTTTTAATTAAAATATTAATTTTATAATTTAATTAACTAATTACCTAACAATTAACCGATACATCATCACTTAACGAAAATATCTAACGGAAGTTACTATTTGGGTACCATGGGCACAAAGTAGTAAGTTCGGGGGTACCATGTGCACAAACTTGCAAAGTTGGGTACCATGTGCAATTGGTCAAAGTTCGAGGGTACCACGTGAATTTTCCGTATACTATTTTTAGGTGAAGATTCATGAAGCCTTGTGTAGTCTATCTTCCCCTAGGTGGTGGTTGTTTCCCAACCTAGGTGAATATAACTTATATGGCGGTAACGAGTTCTAAATCTTCGTAAATCGAGCCTAGCATCTAACACCCGGTTACGGAAATTTGGGTCGTTACAAAAGTGGTATCAGAGCCTTAAAAGGGGCATTTGTTTTGAAAGAACTATGAAACATATAAAAGTTTTTATTTTATTACTCTCATGGTGGAGAGAGGGTGCCTAAAGTGTTGTTATGGTATGAGAGTGATTGAGAAAACAAAGTGAAAGCAATGAGATAGAGATAGAAATTGGTGAACAAAAGATAAGTTGAAGGAAGTTAGTTTCTTATCCGATCATAGGTATCGGTTGAGTTTTTTATATGTGTTGGATGTGATGAATTACCATGTGCATATGCTATATGGTAGTTTAGATAAATGATGTATGAGATGTTTACATTGGTATATGTGTTTGTATGCTCATATAATCATGATATTGATACATGTTCTAGGTGGAACAAGAGATCATGTGATTACATACTCTAATTGAGTATGACAGTGTGTTGGTTGCTAATCACTTTAGAAGTGATTAAGGTTTGTATGCATGATTGTAAACGACACTTAATTTAATAGAAAAGTGTTGATGAAAATGTATTTATTATCGACTTAGGGTAAGCCAAAAGTAGTTTATGTGATTTAGATTGATTTGTAATGTAAAAATTGAGCAAGATATGGCTCTGACCAAGTTGATTGCTTGATGATTTGTGGATTTGTGATTCAAATCAACCTCGCACTAGGACGTTGATTTGAAAATGATGTGAAAAAATGCTACATCCTTAAGTTAAAATAGCATGAGACTTATGTTTATGAGTAATTGGGACTTGGCTGCAACTTCTGTGTATTGCTATATACTTTCTATATATTCATAACACAAGTCTGACCTCTAAATGATATTGTTGAAAAGTGTTAAAGTGAAGTGTTCATGATACTCTGAACTTGGAAGTAAGGATACCTAGTATTTGATTAACTGAGCAAATAGCTTGTATAGATAGCCTACTTATGTAGACTACTCTATAAGAGACTGAAATAAATATTTTCAAAATTAAATCAAATGCAAATTTGGAAGTATGAAAATGTTACCTTCTGTTGGGTCAAAAGAAAATGGGTTTTGTGTTAGTAAATTCTCTGGGTTATAAGTAAGCATCCAAAATCAAATGTTACTTTATCTAAGTCATTACTCCTCACTGGCCATGAGTAGAGTAAAGACATGAGATTTCTTAACATGGAGATTGGATATTACTTCGAACCAAGATGAATTTAAATTGTTATGTTTTGTTAATGGATTAGAAGTAGAGTTGAGTCCAACACTATCCAATTGCTTGAAAAATGTTACGATTTGGATAGATTAAGCCGACCACTACGTTCATTCTCCTTTTAAGGGGGGTAGCGACCCGCATGAGTTGCTTTATACGTTCTCGTAACCTAATGTAGGTTTCGGGAACGAAACCTCTTTAAGGGGGCTAGAATTGTAAGGCCCCGATTTTCAAAACAAGGGTTAAGTTATTTAATAGTGTGATTAACACGTTTTCACGTACAAATTTGAAATTTTATTTCTTTGAGAAGAGGTGACTGAGCTTGTGTGTGATAAGCTTATGCGTGCGCTTAGCTTGGTCTACGCTATTGGTAGAAAGTCGTCGATTGTAAATAAGTTATTTAGTATGTAATGTTAGAGGTGTGCTTTTTGGACGTTTTTTTTTATCTTGAAAGGTAAGTATATATCATAAATGTTACAAGAAACCGAGGGGCATTCCCCTGAAAAACAACAAAAACATGACTATTGTATCTCTCCTAGATCGCCAGAAAATGCTGGCTTACAAAAGATCTTTGTTTACTAGTCGTCCTCTATCTTTGACTTTTAAATTAATAGTAGTAAACCTTAATCTATGCTTAACTTCTTCCCATGTTTTCTTCACCACAAAATCTGGATGCCATAAGACCAAATCATATGTGCACTTATTCCTAGCATACCAAATGTAGTACATTTTTTTTTTTTTTTTTTTTGACAAAGCGGAAATTTTATAACTTACCAAACAAAGATACAAATTAACATAAGCCTTATCCCCTCCGAGCGGCAAAGGCCCCTCTCGACTGCTTTGTGGCATGACGTACCACCAGAGCATGGCGTCGATTTGTGGAAAAGGATCCCACATGGAACAACAAACTACAACTACACTTATTAGAAATAAAACATAGACTACCAAGCTTCAACTTCTTCACGGGAGGCAGCAACACTTCAGGGTGACTTTCAGCCTTCTGCTTCAGGCCCGGGGGAGGCCTCCATGCGGGAACACTCGCCCTCCTCTGGTGCTAATCACTAACTAGGCGCCGTGTAGAGCCTGTGGAGTTGCGACGTCTTTGCGAGTCCCTGCAAAATGACGAAAGTTGAAAGAAAAGGGGTACAGATTGGGGTACAGTTACCTCCTGCTTCTTCATAGGGAAATAAGAGTAGAGCTATTGTGTTGCTGTAGGGGTGCTGACATAGGACTGTCCTCTAGATCTTCCTCCATAGGAGATGAGACACCAGTTCGAACACCACAATCAAACACACTAAGGGTAGAACCAACATCCCCGGAAACCTCGACTCAAGGTCGGAGGAGGCCTCCATCTGGATTTGATTTTTTTCAGTGACGGCACGAACCGTCATGAAAGACAAGGAACGACGGTGAAAGAAGGTCATGTCACGACCTTCAGCTAGTCTATTTAAACCAATTTGAGATAACCGCAAAGAGGAACCCATTTGCTTGTGATAATTCACAAAAGTGTGATGCGCAGAACCAACAACACCACTAGAAGACTTACTTGAAACTCCATCAACACTGCCCATATTGCAATCAACCGACTTTATCGGACAATCCATATTCATGCTTTGGACACCATCTCTATCCACCATGGTGACGCTACCGGAGTCACATACTTCCCTTAGGCAAATGCTACTGGGACTTACTCCCACGTCTTCCTGAAGCACTGCCCTATCCAAACTTGCTTGACACACCTTGTCAAGGGAAAAAGAGGCTGGAACCGAGACAAGTGGATTGCTCAGAAGCATATCATCCACCTCTGCCAACTTCTTTAAGACGTCCGTATTTCCAGCCTCAATACAATTAGCGAAAACCAAGTCTTCTCGAGCATCTTTAACCGGACCCAAATGAACTAGAGCACAAGGTCTTCTAAAGAGCGCCTTGACATTATGGCTATTGAAACTTAACACCAGAGAACACAGATCCCTGGCTAGAACATAATCACACAAACGAAGAGCACACACTGCTAAATTGAGATTAAGAAACACAGCAAGGTTTATTAGCAGCGAAATTCCTTCCCCATCTAAGGCGACCACAAAACAAATGGCTTTAACCGCCTTCACATACTTAGAAGAAGCACCCTTGAAATTACCCTGTTTAAACAAGAAATTGCCATCGGACTTTAATGATGTAGCATAACTGGCAAATTCCTCGGGGCCATTAAGTAACCCCATCATCTCAATAACATCGCCATCACAAACCCCAAAACCCCAACGAGGTAAGAGCAGATTGGATAACTTCAATATCCATAGCCAAATACCACAACACTAACAAAGCAGGAAGGAAACAAACACTAAAAAACTAAACTCGGCAACACAACTAACACATAGAATTAACTATCCCTTCGATCTCAACCAAAGAGAGCACAACCCAAATTATACCTGAAAGGGAGAATGGAAAAGCCAACAGGACCAAAATTAACCCGAGATTATCCGGTACAGAAGCAGCGAAAAAACTGCTAAGGATGGTTAATTTAATACGGTGTCAGGCTGTTACGCAAATCCACTACACCCAAAATCCCAGACGACGACGATTGCGAAATTGAGGAAAAGGCGATGGAAAACCACCACCCAAAACGCACGACGCTACTAATACAGATGGGTTTGCACAGGAGGGATGAGAGCCGAGACTAAAGGACAACTACAAGAAGGATCAGAAACTGGGAAGGCTCGCCGGCGTGGAGAGGATAGGAAGGAATTGCCGGGGAGCCTTGATTTGGTTAGGCGGTGGAGCTTTCTTAATCCTTGGGTTTTCTTTTTCTCTCTCTAGATATTGTCTCTCTCTTTTGTGTGTTGATTTGTCACCCAAATGTAGTACATCAGGTTGCAAATTAAAGCTCCTATGACTTGTCTCTTGAACCTTGAATTGAAACTCTTTTTTTGCGCTTCAGATTATTGTATCATTTCCAGGCATCTTGATATCCAGTCTACTGCTTAGCTTTTCCAAACACTGAGAACTGAAAGGACAACTGAAGAACAGATGCTGGTGTGCTTCTGTGCCAGATTGACAGATTAGACATTGATCATCATCAGAGATACCAAGTTTCCAGAGCTTCTCTTTCACTTGTAATCTCTTCTTGGTGGCTATCCAAGCTATAAAACTTGCTCGAGGGATAGTGTGTCGACACCAAATGATCTTATTCCATCCAACCTTAGTGTGCACTCCCTTTAACCATTTATACCTTTTGAACGTTTTTGATGACGTCCTAATTGTGTATTAATTAGGGAAAGCGAGTTATCTTAAATTATGAATACGAGTCACATAAATACTTATTGTGGAAGAAACCATGATATAGCCGTGTGATGAAAATGTACCTAAGCATGACTTCCTCCTTTCCCCAATCACACTAACAATTTAATTCGTAGAACTACCTTGGGGAGGTACGTTTCGTTGTCACTCTTACCTTCATCCTCATCATCTTCTCACCCCCAATTTTCTACTCATCATCATCATCTCATTCTTGCTCCCACAAAACCGACAACAAGAACAAAAAGAAAAGGGGGCAGCAACCATATCATTTACAAAAAAAAAAAAAAAAAAACCCTAAAAATGGGTTAGATGTACTTATAAATTGAGGATTCGATTATAAATATAAAAAGGGGAAAGCAGATGGGCAGCAATTAGGAGAAGACAAAGTTACGAAAAAGGAAGGGAAGATAAATGGGTAGCTAACTATAGGAGCTTACGACTTTAGATGATCAATTTGTTGTTATGATTGAGGTTAGCTCTAAACTCCTCCTTGAACTAGATTAATGGCTCAATTGAAAATAATTAGACATTTAGATGATCTAATTTCACCTAATAAGTTGTATATATGGAGCCTTAGGAACCAATAAGATGTGTAATCACTTGAGAACAATTAGCAAGTTTGAGAGACCAGTTTCGAAATTGGGATTTTGTGATAAATAGACCTTTCTGTATGTGGAAACAAATTAGATATTTAGATTTCTCATGAAATTTCGTGTGAAATAGTGTGCTCACAAAGTCACTTATTGAAATCGAAGTAGAAATGAATGAGTAATGATGTTTTCCTTGTGGTGCTGTTTTGTAAATATGGGAATGGACTGCAGTTGGCATTTGACGTGTTTGGGGTACTAAATGAACCCCAAAATTTGATATCTTTATATGTGTGAAATTGTGGGAAAATTTCCTACATTATAGTATACTTTTATATTGTATTTGGTTAGTTGATGAAGATATGATGTGATCATGGTGAGGCTGGTTTCTAGGCTTGTGACAGTCGTTGTTTCTCGGAAAGTGATCCGTTTGAGTTTGCAAATGACTATGAGTATGGGTGTTCTTGTATGATTGAATTCCCCATGATTAGTACAATGGATTATGCGGTGATATGTTAAATTGTGTTAAGAAGTGAGCAACTTATGCTCCCACGAAAGTGTTGTGTCTTGGGTGCCTAACTTGGTTAGTGATTGTTTAAGGTGAAATTGGATAGTGAAACTTGGTTTGGAACTCATGATTATCTCGTGAGCATGTGAGATAGATTACGAGCTTAATATGAATTTAATTGAATTCCCCCTAAGTGGATTAAAGGGTAAAGTATTGTCTTTAGTAATTACTTATAACTAGTGTTGTTACACTCCAATTGAAAGTCTTGGCCTTTGTGAGCTATTCACAAAATGGAAAACGTGACATCTTTAAGGGTCCTCCTAGACTTTATGAGCTCTATGAGCCTAGTGTATGAGTTGTGTTGGTTAATTATGAACTTATGATCAAAAGTGGTTAGATAACAATTGAGAAGTGTATCGACGTGATGACTTCTTAGTGTGTTAAGGCAGTGGCTAAATGAAAAAGTAATGAGGTTAATTACTAATTTCCCATATCTGTGGTCCTATGTGACTTTAATAATGGTCAGCTTATGTTGTGTCAAGTGAAGGTGTAAGTTCAAAGAAGGTGCCTAAAGTCTACAAGCTGTCTGGAATTATGGATTGCACAAAGAGCCACCTTAGAAATTAAACATTAAGTAATTGACAAAGAGTATGATGTAGTGTAATATGTTGTGGAGTCGTACGGAAGTCTAGTTTCAACAAAGATTTACGGATTTAAAAAACGATAATTAAATATGGATTTATGACTAGAATAGTGAGGCTGGGTCAGTTTTTGAGTAAACTCAACTCATGTATAATAGTTTAAGGTTTGTGAATTCAAAAGAGTTAATAACTAAATGGTTTTCACCAACTGTTGAGTTGTGACTAACAACCATTAAGAGTAAATTTATGATAAAGGATGATTAAAGATAAAGGTTCACAAATTGAATCGATTTGGCATCCTAGTTCATAAAATAGTCGAATTAGCTAACACATGAGTCTAATGGAGTTGAATTAGACAGGTAAGAACCAAATGGCCTAGTTGTCACGCCCCAAAACCATTATTAGAGCATAACAGACGGCAACCTACGAAAAGTAGGCTAAGCCTTTCTTAATCCTCAAAAGTCGAAGGAACAAAACATATATTACACAATATTAGACATACGAATACTATTGTATAAATGATCACTAAGGCCATTTATTCATATTACAAGTCGACTTGGGTAGCTCACTCAAATTCACACCTCCAGCTAGTACTGATTACCTGAAAAGAATTTATTATTGAAAGGGTGAGTTCAACAGCCCTATAGAAGACAGTTTCCAACTTAACCGGATCAAGCAGTTGTTAAAATAGTAAAACGATGATAATTCATACAAGCATAATAATTTCTAATAGTGGGTAGTATAGTTCTGGTTAGTTCAAAAGTTCTCAGTCAGTGCCAGTTTAATCCCTTGGTAGGGCCAGACGGATATCCTCGTTTCAGAGTTAGTCAGAATACATAACTAACCCACAAAATCAAAGTAGTTCATAAAATAATTAGAGTTTGTAGTACTCATCCTCTTTCAAGAATAAGCATTTATAGAGTATACAAAAATAATATTTTAAGCTAAATCAGAAAAAGTCCCTTACAAGAATTCCAAATCATCGCGATATTAATCCGAGCCTTTTCTCGCCCGGTAGTTGATTTAAGTGACGATAGCTTTTTCAACAGAAACTTGCTACTAGTAGATTACTTCTCGCGCTTGGAACGGTTTTTTATTTCGTAAGATACGTTCACAAAATTTACAACAATCGTAACTCACTTTAGATGTGGTGTGCTTATGGTCTGAATCACTTCAGTTAAATTTCACTCAGTACAACACATGTTGTTGATTTTGCGTCGAACAAGTGAGTAGAGATGGAGCTATTTATAGGCGCAAGATGATCAGTTTTCTCCCGAAGGTCTAGGTGAATTGATTTCCCCCCGCAACAAGTACAATAATGAACAAAATAGGCATTAAATGCCCTAAGAAAAGCTACAACAACTTTTGTTCTTTTTTTTTCTAATATTATTATTAATTTTATAAGGTGGGTTATTACACAAGTCTTGAGTTCTATTAGTCTTTTTAAACTTCTTTATGTGTTTACTACATGGGAGTTGGTTTCGTTCTGACTGATGTTGTGCTTGTGAACATACTAGTTCGTTGTTAATTCTGAAACATGTTATAGCCATTATGTGATCGTTACTCTTATGGTTAATGAATGTATTGCACCTTATCATCTATCCTAAGTCTGTTACTCGCACGAGTACTAGTTGTGTGATGTGATTGGTCAACCTTACGAGCGATTGACATTATGTGATAAAAGCGTGAGATTGATGTAAGTAGTTACATGCTTCAATTGTGTTGTGACAATTTAAAGATTCTCTATACTTGTAATAAAGAATGGCTAAATTGAGTGATGTGGAGCATAAGCGGACTTAGAGTTTGCTTGTGCTAGTTATATGTGTAACACCCCCGAATTTCGGCTAATTTAAAACTCAATTTATTATACAAAATTCGGAGATATTACAAGTTAATATACAAAGGCGGAGTTACAGCTGTACAAAAATATCTTATAAAATATAAATACAAATGCGGAAGCGATTAAAACTACTCTTGACTGTTCAGCTGTAATCCGGACTCAAACCTGCAAACAAAACTAAAAAAAAAGGACCTACCCCCATGACAAGGTAGTTCGAAGGAAACACGTTAGCATTTCGCTGAGCAACACTACTCTACTGAATAATATAAGCTGATTAATAATAGTAGTCATAGTTTTATAATATGTAGATAATACGAGGTCACATAATAAAACACATAGAAAGTGTAAAACACTCCCCCAGGAGCCCAGGACTCACCTCCTGATTCTCATAACTTACTCCACTCTAGACTCCTCCATACGAGAATTACAACCTTAATAATCAAAATAACCCTTATGCTCACAATTCTCATAACCCCAACTTCTCAAAACTCAACTCAATCTCTTATTTAGTACACATTATCATCATCGATCCTAAGTCTCGGTAATGGGGCAAGTGAACTAGCGGTTAAACCGCAAGACAATAGTTCTATCTCAATTCTCAGTATCAAACTTAATCTCTTTCTTTTCTATTTGCCACTCTGGGCTCTTTCTTAGTAACGTAGCTCTAAGTAATATCTCAATATAATACTGTCAAAGGTTCAGTGAACCCTGCTCAACACTTAGAGTATAACTCTAACCTACTCGGCCACATACCAAGTACAAAGGAATCGACAAATCAAGTAAGGTACAAACTCAAGATTTTGAACTTGTAAATCTTTCTCAACTGGATATTCTCGTACTTAATAGCTCTCGAGGCCAAAGGCCGTAACAACTCTTAATTAATCTTATACCCAACTCAACTATCTAAAGGGTATACGTACAATTCCTAAACTTGTGTTCTTATTCTCAAGCTCATGATTACGGCTATACATATTCACAATCTTAACCTTGATGATAACCCTTATCAAACCCACTAATAATCCGCAAGTAGCCGCCACACAAAACTCAACTACAACCCAACAATTATTCCACTTAAACTAACAAACCAACGAGCCCCTGATCCGCTAAACCATGTATCAAAACCCAATTCTACATGCTATATAAATTACACTTAAAAGCACAATAATTCACATAATTTTTACAAGACAAAATTCATATAACAAGATCCCAACGAAACAAACTCTATTATACAGGATACAAATCGAAAGGTAGTAGATATAATGTTACCTTAAACTCAAAGAATCAATCTGTAGATTACTCAAACACGTTTCCGAAAAGACGACAATCAAACCTCACGGACAGAAAGAAGAAGCGATCGCGGAGGGGGATTGATCGACTCAAGATAATACCGACTGGGCGTTAAACGTAGTTTATGATAATCAAATGAGATCAAATGAAAAATAAAAATAACAAGAAAAGTTGTGAAGTGGGAGTTGTGGATCAAGAGTACTGATAAATAAGGGTTTGGTGTTTTTAATGAGAGTGACGTAAAATGTGAACAAGAATACAAAAAGGTGGGCTAAATGTGTAAAAGGGTTTCTTGTAACCCGACTTTAAAACCCTTCATGTTTCTAGACTTTTCTTTTTTTTTTTTTTTACAAAAATTTCAAACAATAATTTAAAATATTATCTAAAATTTGAGTAGCCCCAGAATAACGAAAAATAAATTAATTAAATATCTTAAAAATCTGGTGTGTTACAATATGTTGCTATGATTGGATAAGAAACCGAATAATACAGTTTTAAAATGTTTGGATTGATTGTTAACTAGTTATTAGGAGAATGAAAAAACCCTTATGGGGAAGTCAGATTGCTGTATTGGTTGACTCACCTTATTTAAGACGGTCAAGTGTGTAGAGTCTAAATGGAGTGATGACAAAGTTAGAAGTTGTTTTGCGTCTGGAGTGGTTGAGACGAACCAAGGATCCTAAAAGCGTCAGCAAGTACAGGTAGAGTACTTGGTCTAAAATATAGTGGGTGTTTGTCTACAGGTGCAAACACTGATGGTGTGAGTTTCCAGCACACCTTAGAAAAGGAATGGTTCTGTGCGAGGCACACAAAGGACAAAATAAAAGTTAGGGCGCATCAAGTCCTATCTTGTAAGGGGGAGGTGTAAGTTATATAGACCTCGGCCCTATTCCACGGTCTCATGTTGTCATTGTCGTCGTCGCACTCCATCTTAGACATAAGGTTAAAATCCGTTGCTCATGAGAAGCAATTTGTTATTCGTTGCTTATGAGAAGCAATATGTTACTTAGAATTCATTGCTTCTGAAGAGTAATACTTAAGATATCTTGTAAGTTACGGGTTTACATTAGAAATTACGTAAACCTGTGTTAGTGTGATGAAGTGATATGTATATAACATCTTTATGTTCGTCCTTTGAAAACGAACATTGTCGTAGTATGATGTGGTAATTGATTTGACACTACATGTGCGAGATTATGTAAGGTAATGTTGTGAATAAGTGAAGGTATGCTCACATATAAGGATGTCTCAAAAGTGTGATGGTTATGTGCTTTTATTCATGTTTTATGATCTGTACCAAAATAAATAAAAAAAAAAAAAAAAAAATCATGTTTTATGATGACCATGACGCCCTCCTTGTGCGTAATTCGTGTGTGATCCGATGTGGGGAATTATTGTGAAAAGGTAACGGTGAGGCTAAAATTTGTGAAACAAAGGAGTAAGAGCTTACTGGGTTATTCGTCTCACCCAATCAATATCAAATGTTTTACAGGTTATAGGAAAGTTTGCAATTGATGCAAGTCCGAGGTCTTAGTGATGAGGTGCTAAAATGTGAGATTTTTGTAATAAGAGGAGTTGTCAATATATGACTATTTGTAATTGAATTTAATTTATATCATTAAAATTCTTATGACATACTTGTAATATATAATATTCAATTTTTGAGGTTTAAATTCCCGAGTCCAAGAAAGTGTTCCGCTGAATTTTTTGATTGGTTTCAAAACTATATATTATACTATTTTTAGGTGAAGATTCATGAAACCTTGTGTAGTCTATCTTCCCCTAGGTGGTGGTTATTTCCCAACCTAGGTGAACATAGCCTATACGGCAGTAACGAGTTCTAAACCTTTGTGAATCGGGCTTACCATCTAACCCCCGGTTAGAAATTTGGGTCGTTACAATATAGTTTTATATCGTGCAAAGAAAAACTCGGAAAATAAAAGTGGGAATAGTTCCTACTGTCCAGGCACTGACGGCTGGAAGAAAACCAAAAACATGGTGTGTTATGATATTTTACACTATGCATAAATTTTGTAAAAAGAATAAAAAAAATTAATGAGCAGTGCATGTTTTAGGCCTATTAACAACTGCATAGTTTTTAATAAAAGTTTTTTGTTACTATTAATTGTATCACAGTGTAGGTAGAAGTCTGAGTTTGTAGTGGCTGAAATCTCTGAAAAATTTGTACAAATATATGTACTTCAACATGATAAAAAGATTTACATACTCCCATCTAAAGTTACAATCGTACCTTTTAGACTATACTTAATAATACCCTTGGTTGCCCTAGGGTAAAGACACAAAAACAATTTTTTTTATTACTTTGCCCTAAGGCAAAAACATGGTTGGTCAAAATGGTGCGCTAGGGTATTAGCAAAATATTATCATTTTAAATCTTGATATGTATTTAATATAATTATACCAATTTTTTTTATAACTTTTTTTTGCTCAAAATAATTAATATTTTCATTGATAAAAAAAAGCACAATTTTATTAAAATGAGAATAGTCCATAAAATTAACACAATGGAAAACACACAAGTTTATTAAACAATGAAACTAAAATGCCACATAAATGTACTTAAATTCGAATTTACGTTTGAGTCGGAGCAAGAGATTGTTTAGTAGTGTTTGGGGAAAACCGAGGAGATGCAAGAAGTTGAGTAAAACTCGTTGGCGAATGAAGTGAAAATTGAGAACTTAGATGATATTGAGAATTTTGCGAGTTCGAATAATCTTGAGAGTTTGAATCATTTGCAGAATTTGAATCATCATGAAAATTGGATAAGTTTATTAAATTATCATCCATAACTCAAATTTGTTTTTTGATATGATGGTAAATATTAGTTATTTTGAATTAATATGAATTATGAATGATATTTGTATAGAAAAATGAGAAAATGACAATGTGCACAAAAATATATCAAATGTGGTCTCTATTTATAGAGAATAAAAAATTATAGTTGTTGGTGTGATTAAATTTTTTATTTTTTTGAAATTTTTATGATACAAAAATCGCCGTTGCAAAGCTACAACGGTAACAAAATTTTCAGGAAATCAAAAAATGTCAAGTGTCAAGCAATAATTGGACAAAAACAAAAACAAACCACACTATCTCTCCTCCCTCACGTTTGCCTCAGCAAACTCCCAAGGGCAATCTTTTCCTCAAATTTGCCTCAATGCCTTAAAATTATTTACCTTTTTTTTCCTCACATTTTCCAATGTCTTTTGCCTCTTTGCCCCAACCATTAATTATAGCTTTAGCGTTATATGAATGTTGTAGGACAACAAATACCATCGCCGTTTGCGTCTAATATTTTATAACAAAGCTGAGTTGCACAGAGATAGACTGTTAATCTCAAATCCTAATCGGAGGTAATGTTTATATCACAAGTCCACATATGATATCTATGATCCGCAGGCACAGTGATAAGTTACTCGATCATAAATAAGTCAGACATTGTGCGTCTTTAATATACTATTATCAAATCTTTAGATTTATTAAACAATTTGCAAATAGTCGTTTTTATTTTTGTATCAATTTGTTAGTGTCACTACTATATCATCTCTAGGCCTTTTTCTAGATGCTGCATTAAAAGCTGATCCTAGATTCTTACTTTGTTCCTAATTAAAGTACTATGTTTTGTCCTTGTCCCAATTTATACAAGATTCAAGATGTAATTTCATTTACTGGTTATACGAAGATAAGGAAATGAGTTCGCATTACAGGTACTCCATACAATGACGAATTAATGAGGATTTATTTAATTCCCGCACAAGTACAACCTCTCTAGAGAGAGAAAATTGATGAGAGAGAATGACTCTCTTGAACCATTGTCCCTTTCGTCTCTGCTTACCACCTCGAAAATCAGCCTAGTTTCCTTCACTTTTCAAACCCCTTACCTATGCAACAATACTTTCTTTCCTCCTTTGGTGGTGATGTCCCAGCCAACCTCCTCCAGCCCCTCACCGCCTTTCATGGGGTGTTTCGAAAATCACAATTAACCCCAAATTGATTTTGACTGCACAATCCCGACCTCCTACACCTTCTCCTTTCCGACTCAGCATTCTAGGGGGTTATGGTACCCTTTCCATACTCCCTTGTCTCAAATCAAGGGCATCGACGATTAGCTTGGTCAACCCTCATCGTCGATCCGCTCGCTCTTGCACGATCTATCGCATGCAGGTATGTTGCTTTCCTCCTGTTCTTTAATCGATTTTTGGCTTGTTGGGTGTGGAAGAACACCTGGTTGACCTTGAGTTATTGCTTATGGGTTCCAATCAATTCAATGATGTTGTTAAATTCACTATCAAGTTGTTCTTGTATGACGTTCTTTGGATTAAGCTTGCCCCTTTTGGTTGCACAAAGCTTGTTTTCCCTACTGTTAATTTGGTGAATTTATCGTCTTCTACGGCACATGCTTGTCATATAACATGGAGTTTACCATTAAATTGCGTTGTTACTTAATGTTTTCCTCTCTTGTTCTCGCTCCTCTTTTCTTATACCTTTGTCTCTGGCTATATTGGTTATGCTTGTACTGGCCAAGGTTAGTGGCCATACAATTAAGTGGCCTGGTCTGCCATTGTCCAGAAAATAGTTCAAGTTGTTCTCTTTTTAATTCGCACTCCTTTCCCATTGATGGTCCTTCAATTATTCATGTAGTATTACTATTTAGTGCTTTCTTTTCCATTGTTCTATCTCGTATTCTTTTGTACTTTAAATCCCATTTTAGTCTGGTCAAGTTATGCGAATTACTAAGTATGATTGATCGAAGCATGGCCTTTGTCTTGTACAATTCTTGTATCACGTCTATGCTGAATTTTTTCTTCTTTGCATCGCGGTTCTTCACCGTGTGGCATGGACTCAGCCCCTTTCGACCAGTTGCCTTGCAACTTTGTCGGCATCTTTACCTATGTACTTAACTACCTTGTCACGTTAAATTGCAAGCTAGACTGCCATTTTCAATTCAGTCCATGTCTACAATTTTTTGGCCTGTGGCTGGGTTACTGTAATTACACTTTCTTGCAAATATTGTATCCTTGTATACTTGGAATGACTGTAATTCCTTATTTACAATTCACCAGGTGCAATGAATGTTCGTTTTACCTTGTTTCTGCATCACGGTCTAAAACTGTGCGGCATGGGCCTCGCCCCTTACGACTGATTGAACTACCGATTAACATTCACGATTCTTTCTTGCCTGATCTCATACTTAACATTTTTGTTTACCTTGCAACTAATGTTGTAAACTTACATGGGTTACCATCTTTTATCCATCGTTTATGAAAATACTTTCATGGAATATTCGCGGGGCCAAGAAAGCGCAAGCCCTCAGCGAACTTTTTTTTTTTTTTTTTAAGAATTCGTTTAATATTGACGTAATGATTATCTCTGAAACAATAACTATAAATATTTCAAAACACCGGATCTTACGTACTCTTAACTACTCCGTTATGGAGATGATTCCTCCCCAAGGACACTGGGGGAATGTGGCTACTCGGGCATACACACAACATTGACTTTGTATCTATAACGACACATAATTCCCGTCTTTTTCACATTATTATTTGTGATAAAACCATTTCTTCCCATCTACATGACTACATGTACTTGGGGTTTATTGCCCGGCCCAACCACGAGATAAGGACATTTTTTTGTCCTTCATTCCTTACCGCCTATATAACCACAATCAACGGACCCTAGATTCTGCTAGGCAACTTTAATGAATTGCTAAGCTTGGCTGATAAAGCTGGTGGAATCCCACCAACACCTAGTCGGTGTCAACGTCTCTCGCAATTTCTCAAGACTACTAGCGCTATTGACATCCCGGCAACCGGGAACTTATTCTCCTGGAAGCACGCCTTTCAGTCGGGCTTAAATCGCGCCTTCTGTAACTCAAGTTTTCTCAACTTCTACCCCTCATCCCTTTTATCATACGAGCAATTCTCGTGCTCCGACCATGCACCCATTATATTAACAACCGCGACATACAACCAGGGGGTCAGGCGACCATTTCCCTTCCAAAATGCATGGACAAATGACCCTGAAGCCACTCATTTACTTACTAAAACGTGGGATATCTCTATCCCAGGTACACCCTTCTTCCGTGTCACTCAGAAGCTCAAACGCTTAAAAGTTAACTTAAAACAGTGGGATAAAAGGAAATATGGTAACATTCCCCGTCAACTTGAGCAAAATGCCGTTAAACTTATAGTAGTTGAAGGGAATTTTTTGCAACAACCTTTTAACCCGCATCATTTTCAACATTTGGCGCTGCTTACCCGCCAACGTGAACGATTACAGGCTTTCAGCCAAAGCTTATGGGGCAAATTTCATCGTAAACAATGGATTACCCAAGGTGATCGTAATACACGTTTTTTTCATTCCCTATTCCGCCAAAGACGCAATCGTAATAGCATCTTCCGATTGAAAAATGATCTTAACATGTGGACAACATCGGAAGATGATATTGCCCAACTCTTGACAAATGAATTTACTCACCGTTTTACCACAATAGTAAATCCATCCCGCATACTATCTTCGGGGTTGCTTTACCCCTCAATTTCTACCACGGACAATGATACTCTTACTGCCCCAATTTTAGAAATGGACATTTGGGAGGCATTATCCCAAATGTGTCCGTACAACGCACCAGGTTCTGATGGTTTTGGCTCAAAATTCTTCCCACACTATTGGCCATACATTAAACATGATATAGTACCAGCGATTCAAAGCTTTTTCGTTCATGGTAAAATGTTAACTCAAATTAACCACTCTTTAATTCAGCTCATTCCTAAAATTGTACAACCTGAGACGGCATCTCACTTTCGCTTAATTAGTTTATGTACCACACTTTATAAAATTATTGTCAATCGCCTTCGACCATTACTTCCTCGCGATTATCAGTCCATTTCATGATAATATTCCACTAGTCCAAGAAATCCTTAATAACTTTAATAAATCTCGTAACAAAACCGGATGGTTTGCTCTTAAACTTGATATGGAAAAGGCTTACGACCGAGTTGAATGAGAATTTGTTTGGAAATGTCTACACGAACTCGATTTCTCACATACTTGGATCACATGGATCCGGGGATGCGTTACTTCAGTCTCATATTCGCTCATCCTTAACAATGGTAGAACTAAACCCTTTCGACCTAGCCGTGGACTCGGGCATGGCGATCCGTTGTCGCCCTACCTGTTTATCCTCTGTATGGAAGTCCTCTGCCGTAAACTCACGGTGGCTTCTGGCCCGCGGTCTAATGGAATCGGGATCAGACTAATAGTCCCAAGATTTCGTGTCTCTTCTTTGCAGATGATAGTCTGTTTTTTTGTCGCGCTAGGCAATCAGATTGCCAACAACTTCGCACCATTCTCGAGGAGTTTTGTTCTATGTCAAGCCAACATATTATAACTATAAAAAATATTCTATTGTTTTTTCCAAACACGTGGACCCTACTCGCCGCACCGTGCTATCCAGTTTTTTTCACATGCAACCCAAACACGTCCTTGGTCGCTATTTGGGCGTAATCTTAAATGGACCTCATCCGCAAAAGGGTGATTTCGCCTCAATCATTGCAAGTACCGATAATCGTTTTAAATCATGGTCCAGCTCTTTTAATCTAAAAATGGACGAACGATTCTCATCCAATCAAAACCTGGAATCTTTACCTAGTTTTGTTATGGCTACAGCTATGCTGCCTAAGCGCTCCTGTCAGACAATGGACAGTATTCACCGTGATTTCTTTTGGAAAACTTCCGATACCAAAAAAGGCTTACCCATGATTGCATGTAATAAAATTTGTCGGCCTAAAGCTATGGGAGGTTTGGGGCTGCGACGCATGGCCCCTTTTAACCAAGCTATGATAGCTAAACTAGGTTGGAAAGTTCTAACCCAACCCTCTAATTTATGGGTATCTCATATCCACCAACGTTACCTCAAGGGTCGACCGTTTTGGGATATCAAGGCGAAATAGTCTGACTCGTGGATCTGGCGCCATATTCTCCAATCTCGTGAAATTCTCCGCAAAGGCATGGGGATGACACCTCTATATTGTTTTGAACCGATAATTAGTGTTATCCACAAAATCTACTCCATACTTTACAACTTCCTTCGTTTTCGGTGGACCTCACCCTCATAGTATCCCATTTTATTACGGCTGGCACGTGGGACTTCAAGGCGGTTGCCTCCGTTCTCTCCCTCGGTTATTGTTCAAGTAATCTCACGCATCCCGATTCCTTCTACCCCTGTCCCTGACAAGTTCTGTTGGAATGTCTCTTCTACTGGTGATTTCACTGTCAAATCGGCAACATGGATGGCTCATGATTTGCCATCCACGGACCCTTGGATATTTAAATGGATCTGGAATCTTGATGTCACTCCAAAACTTCTCATTTTCTTTTTGCAATTACTCAGTCAGGGAATTCCTTCTCGGCAACGATTAGCACAGTGCATCCCTCACATTCCCCCGACATGCCCCTTATGTCAGCAAGCTAATGAAAGTGATTACCATCTTTTCTTGCAATGTCAGGTAGTCAAATTAATCTAGGACTACCCTACGGTTCGATCTTGATTAGATATTCATCTAACCAGCGCTACTATAGCCTCCTTATTTTCCAACCACGGTAGCTTCTCGAAAAAGCAATTTGAACGTTTGACCCATATCCTCTGGTTCATCTGGAAAGGTCGGAATGCCACCGTTTTCCGTTCTTCCCCTTTCAATATTCTAACAGTTGTCTTTCAAAGTCGGTCGGCTTATGACGAATGGAAAACCAGAGTAGTGCTCTATCAACAGCAATCGTCAACGCCACAACCTACGCCTTTACCACCAATCTCCGGAGCGGAACGACATCAGCATCATGATCGCCAAACACCTTGGCGACACCCCCCTTCCTCCGCGCACATGTCTTCAAGTTAAATTTCGACGGATCGCTTGATCTGGAAAAGCGGCCGCTGGGTTCATCATTCGCGATAGCACCGGGGAACCCTTTCATATATCCTCCACGAATCTTGGAGTTTGCTCAATCCTGGTTGCCGAAGCCACGGCGTTGCGCAATGGGATTCTTGCTGCCCAGCGGCTCAACATTGAGAAACTGCAGATTGCAGGAGACAATTTAGTTGTCATTAACTGCCTCCGGGGCACCTTCCGCTGCCCATGGCCCATCGACAATCTGATCCGCGATGCAACTCAACTGCTACACAGTTTTCGGCAGTACACAACTTCACATATTTTCCGTGAAGCTAATCAAGCAGCTGACTAAGTGGCTAAATGTGGTCTCAACATCTTAAAGTCTCAGGATATACCCCTGCCACCTCCGTACCACTTTTCTTGTATTTTGTCATGTGATAGATTAGGTGATACCCTGGCTAGAAGGGTTACCTGATCTGGTACGCATATTGCGTACATGTTCTTACCTCTGGAAAAAAAAAACAGTCGTTTAGCTGTTATATCCCTTCTCAAAATAAAAAATAAAAAACGGTAAATGCATAATGATGATTATAAACATCTTTTTGCAGGTTAGATATGGTGCTCCAAATGTACGACATGCAGATGTAACAGACCAAACAAGAAATTTCATACTTACCGTAAAGCTAGAAGCTTTATTATCGCCGAAGAAGTCACGAGGATGATCGCTCAAACTTTAGAGGTGGCCTTTTATGGATTACGAGATATACCCGAAAGATTTAATTGTATACTCATATGTTACTATAGTTTAAAGGCCTTCAAGAAAATTATTCTTTCATAACGAATGTCGTTTTGCAGGGAGTTGAGTTATTTGAGACGTTGTTCGAACAAGATATTGATTTGTTTGAAGGGATATTTCATAAAAGGAAGACATATGAGATAACAAATCCAATCATTAACTGTGCTCGTGGCGATGTGAGAAGTGGAAGTCACAGTTACCAAATGGTTATAAATTCGAGAACAAGGGTTGTCAAGAAAGCACCTTGTACAAGAGAAGAACAATCACACAGAGTACCAGTAAATGCAATTAATGACCATTTCGGCGAGAGAGGAAGGTTGGGTAAGTACGCCAATTTTTTATTTTTTTTGCTACGTATGGCTAAAGTAGTATTTATAATATGGATTTGATGTTCTGCGGATCTTGCAGCTCTTGCTGTTCTGGTGCACAACCCACGAAAAGTGCCATAAAGTGACAAGGACATGGATTATGATGCTCGTAATATAGTCATTATTGATCAAAGTTAAGTGCTTTATTAAAAATGATCTTGTAGCTCTTGTTGTTCTGGTGCACAACCCGCGAAAAGTGCCATAAAGTGACAAGGACATGGATTATGATGCTCGTAATATAGTCATTATTGATCAAAGGTAAGTGCTTTATTAAAAATCGTGCTTCAAAATAATTGGGTTATGGAATAATCTTAAACTAAGATCATTGTGTCAAAAAATCTCAGTAAGGAGCAAATTACATTTACTGCTTAGCATGATTTCGTGTCGAATGAAGCTGAAGTATAGCCCAAAATATCCATACTCTACCAATAATCGAAGTTACTTGAGTTGGAGCTTCTACGTTCGGAGGTTGAATGATTATTTTGAGATAAACTACAACTTTTAAACATACATGACTTCTAATGTGTCTAGTACATAAATGTGCACGAGTTTGTTGGAACACTTCAACGTTTTCTACGATTAAGATAAGTGGAGATACTCATGCAGTAATAGAACTACGCCAATGGTTAGAGACAACAATAGTAATTCTCGTCTTTAAATTTTACAATGAACTATTTTAAGTTAATATAGGGCAGAGGAACATGCGGGGAAAATTGAGGAAATGAAACATACGTTCTCATCAAATGTTGCGGAAAGCTCACATCATACGCAAGAATGCAAGTCGAGAGTAGATGCTATTGTTCCAATTACTGCACTCCATGAACAAGAGGTTATTACAATGAGACAAATTCTCTTAGTGTACAATTGCACGAGCAAATAACAAACTTCTTACGATGATATCGATGACGTGGACTTCAACGACAAACAACACAAATGCTCCGACGTCCATACCGTACCAAAAAATCAATACAATTGTAGGGCAATTAAATACCTGGACAAATACATTACGGAAGGTTCAAAAGCCCATTAGATTATAAACACATGTATGAAGTCATTGAGAGAAGCAAAGCAGATTTTATCATCGGATGTAACCTACAAACCCAAACTGGAATTTACATGCGGCTATTGTATCACCTTAATCCAAAACAGAAGTAAGATCTGCACTGTTGATGCATATTAAAAGTTTGTTTAATGTTTCAAATAAACATCACAAAACGTGTTGTAAGATATGTAAGACCTATGCCAATTACAACTTTGTAACAAATTGTGTTTTATTAATGATACTGTTTCCCATTGTTCTAAGACTAGTGCAGTTCATTTTTTTTCGTCATGCAATTTTTTGAAACACGTGTTCAATCAAATAGCTCTAAATGACTTGCTAGAAGATTTCTTTACAAACTACATTGAGAGAAGTATTTGTTATCACAACTCTCACAAAAGAATACGTAAATTATTCTAATGTGGATAATTAATTTAATCTTGAACAACAAAAATGGATACTATTAACCTTACAGAAATATTGCATGTTTGAAAATCATGATGCACAAACGACTCTCTCAATAATATACTATGTACAAATGAATGTTTACTATATTTTGAAAAACAAAGGTCCGATAAAAGAATATTTACTAAATAAATATACTCAATTTCACGGATTAATTACTGTGATTAGTTCCATTATAGCAATACCTTCAGATCTATAGCAAATCAATGTCCTGTAAATTAGGTCAAACATAAAGTCTACAGCGATATGTCTAATTTCAAAACTCTAGATTTAATTACTGTGGAAGGAATGAGTTATTTCATGCGTTGCTCTTAAAGCAAATGCCTTTGACACGTAAACCGTATATAAAAGAACCGTTTTACAGATAACCGATACTATCTCTTATTCACTATAAACAGTACCACATACTACATCAACAACTTACTTTTTGTACTCGATAATAGGTTTACATATTTATGGGGCGTATCCGGTCAGAAGTATAATTTTTGTCAGAAATCAGAAGCTTAACTCCAAACATGAACTGCATAACTCCAGTCGCTTAACTCCACCAACTAAAATCGGTAACTCCAACCTCTTAACTCCATCAATTAAAATGCGTCACTTCAGTCACCTAACTACAGTAATTAAATTGTATAACTCCAGTAATATCAACTCCACCAACTTCAACTAAACTCTCGTAACTATAACATAACTTCACTAATTATAACCCGTAACTCCAATAACTCCAACTTAATTCCAACAACTAAAATACGTAACTCCAACTTAAATCCAATAATTAAAACGCTTAACTCCAATAACTCCAACAACTAAAATACGTAACTCCAACTTAACTCCAATAATTAAACCCGTAACTCCAATAACTCCAACTCAACTCCACCAACTAAAATACATAACTCCAATAATTAAAACTCGTAACTCCAACTTAACTCCACTAATTAAACACGCAACCCCAACTAAAAATACATAACTCCAACAAAAAAAAAAAAATAAAGATAAACAAAACACAACTCTAGAGCCACGACTTTCTCTCTCCTTCCCCTTCCCCGACCTGACGGCCACCCACGCACCGCACCGACAACCGCATCGACAATCACACCGACGACCATATTATCCGGCGCCACCTCCACCACCGTGTCACTCGTTTCTCTCTCCTCAAATTCGTCTCTTTCCGGCCCCCTAGCACTACCTCCACCTCGTCCTGAAGCCCCTCAGTACTCACAGCCAACCATACCGGCCACTGCCATCCAATCTCCGACGCCACCATCACTGGCATCTCATTTCAATTTCACCTCACCTTTCACGCGTTTCTTTTCCCTCAACGACGACGAAAACATGAGGATATGATGAGAATAGAGGTGGAAATTAGAGAGGACGCCGGCGAGGGTGTAGTTCTGATACGAGTATGCAGCGGATTTAAACTTACTATAGAACAGATTAGTGTTCTGAACTACTGTGAGACTATTTTTGGGGTTTTTGGTTTATTTGTGAACGAAAATACACTAAAAAACGAAATAAAAGGGATATGACACGAAGGCCTATGATCAAACCTAGACGCCGATCTAAGTAATGATCCATTACTCAGTAATAACGCAACTAGCAAATAATGTCGAACTAAGAATAACACTACTTAACTCAATATGTGTTCAAAGCCTGAACCCATTGAAAGAAAACTCTCTTTCGACTCTTCGATATTAATTCTCAAACTTTTGTGTAAAAACAATACAATAGGGGTGCTATTTATAATAGCCTAGACTTCCTAAAAACAAAATAAGCAATAAGAAAATATTACTCATAATGAGATGTGGAAACATGAGTTTCACTATCTTTTCCTATATGATAAGGAAATTTATTCTTTTACGAGAAATAAGACACTTAAATAAACTAGACTCAAGAAATTTGGAAGTATTACTACTTTCCATAATCTCCTCCACTTAGTTTTCCCTAAAATTCACTTCCACTAACAAATATCCTTTTCTCTAGCTTTGTCATTTTGGCCAATTGGATATCGTATCATCGACCTCGAATCCAGTAAGATGAAGTCAACCCAGCATTGAAAACACTTACTCCTCTTCCACCGAACAAGCCTCTTAACCTTGCCTTTGGTTTTCGCTCAAACCTTAACTTGAACTTGATATTTGTCTTGACCACACATTTTGAATCAAAATCATCCATGGTATGTCTTAGACTTTCATGCTCTCCAATTACAACAATCAAAGATTTGACCTTTTGTCCACGTAGTCTCTCTTTACTTGACTCACCATTGTGATGCATGATAATATCATCAAGCAATATATTTTTTCCATTGAGATCACCACGAAGCTTGTTATCAATGTATTCTTCATGTAGAGATTGATATGAACTCTCACAGAAAACTTCGTTGTGCACCGACTTTTCCTCAACAAACATATCCATCTCATCAAAGATAGGTGGTAATTCCGGTTTAAAGAGACTATTACTTTCATCTTGCTCACAAATTACTCGAGTTCTTGAAACAATCTCGCCATGTCTTACCTTATCCCTTTTGAGGTTTTCATCAATCACCGTTAAAGTTACTCGTGTTTCTTCAACCGTAGTTGGCCCTTCACGAATTTCTTCATTAGCAAAAGAATTGAACTTTGTATACATGTTCATTATTCAAAATTCTCTATTCTCTCTTATCCTCATCGAATAATAATCACCAGTTATTTTAAATAAAGCATGGTGCCAATCTATCCATGGACTTCCAAGAACTAGATGCAAGTCACTCATAGGAACAACATCGCTTACAACATAATCCTTATAAGAATCCATAGAAAAGTTAATGTAACAGCCCGATCCATCATACGTCGCAACACAACCCAATAAGATAGGTAGTCACCCCTTAGGCCCATATATCCTCTCCGGGCTCTAAAAGGTGAAGGTCTTGTTGGTAGTAAGATGGTAGGAATCTATTATAAACTGATCATATGAGCCTTAGTTTCCCAATGTGTGACAAACCAACTCCATAAACCACTTTCCAAATTTCGTAGTGTTACAAACTCCCTCACTTAAAGAACGCGACGTTCCCGGCGCGCCTAAACCATTTCATACCAACATCAACACAGGTCCAAGATCTCCCCCGCTAGACGGCTGACCTGGGCCTAACCCCATCACTCAGCACGCGGTCGCAGGGTTGCTCTGATACCATCTGTAACAGCCCGATCCATCATACGTCGCAACACAACCCAATAAGATGGGTAGTCACCCCTTAGGCCCATATATCCTCTCCGAGCTCTAAAAGGTGAAGGCCTTGTTGGTAGTAAGATGGTAGGAAGCTATTATAAACTGATCATATGAGCCTTAGTTTCCCAATGTGGGACAAACCAACTCCATAAACCACTTTCCAAATTCCGTAGTGTTACAAAAGTGTAATACCCCAAATTTCATAGGAGGTTCCTAAGAGATTAACGGCTCATATGAGGTGCTTAAAAGGATTGATAGTGCTACTCATACCAACAAAGTCGACTTTCCTTTTAGGAAGCCCATGTGATAAGAACTCCATAGTTAAGCGTGCTTGACTCAGAGCAATTTCAAGATGGGTGACCTCCTGAGAAATTTTTCAGGGTGCGCATGAGTGAGGTCAAAATGCGCCGAAAAGACCCGTGTTGTTTCTGTGAGGTCAGCCCACAACCTGGCGAGCTGCCATAGGTGACTACTTCCGGCTCAGGCGATGAGCCGGAGTGTTACAGTTAACAACAACTTGTTCTTTTACCTCACATAAAGCTCCACCATTATATATGTTCTGGATCACATAAGGCTCATCGATATTAGCGGTCCTCTATCCCAATTTCTCGACTAGGTAAGTTGAAGCCATATTGCAAGTTGTAGGATCATTAGTGAAATTCGCACACTTACCGTTTTGCACCATACACCTTGAGATAAAAGGATTGTCGCACTCCATGATCTTCATAATTGAGTAACCACCATGATCTTGTTGATTTGAGAAAATCAAGTATCCTAGCTCTGGTGCCACTAATGATACGAGTACGCAGCGGATTTAAACTTACTATAGAACAGATTAGTGTTCTGTACTACTGTGGGACTATTTTTGGGTTTTTGGGTTTATTTGTGAACGGAAATAAACTAAAAACCGAAATAAAAAGGATATGACCCGAAAGCCTATGATCAAACCTAGACGCCGATCTAAGTAGTGATCCACTACTCACTAATAACGCGATTAGCAAATGATGTCGAACTAAGAATAACACTACTTAACTCAATTTGTGTTCAAAGCCTAAACCCATTGAAAGAAAACTCTCTTTCGACTCTTCGATATTAATTCTCAAACTTTTGTGTAAAAACAATACAATGGGGGTGCTATTTATAATAGCCTAGACTTCCTAAAAAAAAAAAAAACAATAAGGAAATATTACTCCTAATGAGATGTGGAAACATGACTCCCACTATCTTTTCATATATGATAAGGAAATTTATTCTTTTACGAGAAATAAGACACTTAAATAAACTAGACGCAAGAAATTTGGAAATATTACTACTTTCCATAATCTCCTCCACTTAGCTTTCCCTAAAATCCACTTCCAGTCACAAATATCTTTTTCTCTAGCTTTGTCATTTTGGCCAATCGGATATCGTATCAAGTTCGATGGTGGGCATGAGAGGCGGCGGCTGGATGTGAAGAAAACGAAACCAAAAAGATGGAAGAACAAGGTGGTTTTTGCGGTGGAATGTTGTTCGAATAAGGCCGTTGATTCCGGGAATGGAGTCGCGGCCTTGAGTGGGGTCCGCTGTTGCTGTCGGCACAGGCGTTGGTGGTCGGTGTGCGGCCGGTGGCGGCTGTCTGGCAGCAAGGGAGGTGGGAGAGGAGAGAGAAGGGAGAAGAAGAGGAGAGAGAAAATGTAATTGATTTTGGGTTTAGTGTATTTTTATTAGATTTTTGCTTTTATTATGAAATTAATATGGACCATTAGATTAGTGATCTGGTTCAGTGATATGGATGGACCATTTCACTTCTGACTTCCGACAAAATTATCACTTCTAAGTGGATACTTTTCCTACATATTTAAATAAACGACTGTACGCTCTTTTTAATTATTATTATTAATAACCATTCCCTAATATAGAAATCTAACATTACTTTTATGCTTTTTCATTCAGGTGATAAAAATCTAATGGATCGTCCACGTAAAGCGTTAGAGGTGAACCTGAAAGTAGTTCTCCCTCCATTTTTTTGTTTCTTTACGTTTCATTTGAATTCCTTTTACATATTCAAACGAAAAGTAAAGAACAAAAAAAAAACGGAGGGAGTACTAAATGATATACTCAAGCAATTGAAATTGCATGCGGCAGAGTTTGGGATACACGCGGTCACTAACAATGAGCTGAAGGCATATATCGAATTACATGGGATTGGTGCCCTCTAAAATCCGTCAAGTTCATCGGAAAGGGTTCAAAGCTAATTGGACCTTCACAGCAAAATTGTGCTCACAAAGCAATCAAATTTCTCACAGAATTGTACGACTTTGATGTACAAGACTTCAACTTCTATGATATGCAACTACTACAACAGAATATCACACCTTGGAGAAGGAAATATAATATGGTCATGCGACAAAATATCTTTGCTACCGTCAAAACACTATTAATTCAAAATAGCAACTGAAAATTCCAAAACCAAGATGCCAATTTGTTACGTTTGTGCATAAATACACGTTATTGTAGATAAATAAACGGTACGCATGTAAACAATTTTCAGTCCGTACATAAATAAACATGTTGTTGTTATTAGTACATTCATACGTACACAATTATTTCGAATATGCAACGAAGAGTTGGGTGCCGCATGTACGCACGCGGCCTTCCAACTAGTAGTATTAAATTCAATTATTAGTTAGGATATGATAATAAATTTTCATAGAGTTTAGCTAATTTATGGAAAATAATAATTATTTAGTAGCTAATTTTTTGTAATAAATTTAAATAATATGATATAATGGAGGACGAGATAGTAAAATGAAAATGAAATAGTATAAAAGGCGACAAGATAGTGAAATTAAAATAAAATAGTATAATGGGTGAAGTAAAAGTGATAATGTAATGATAATGAGTGAGTGGAAATAGATTGTAATATAATATATGACGGGGGTGTCAAAAGTTGAGGGAGAAAAAAATGTATGGTACTATTCATAATGATATTAGAACAAAAATTGACCTACATTTTCATAAATCGAGTATGAACAATATAAATAGACAGTCCGAGCGTGACACATGCATATACTAGTATAAACTACTCCCTCCGTCCCAGCTAAAACTCCCCATGTAAAAAACGATCTCATATTGGGAAGGGTGTAGACACTACTCGGTTAACCAAAATTCCAAAAAAAATTGCATGGCAAGTTAAAGAAAACTCTATTCTACTTTGCTATGTAATCTTTTTGAAATTTTGATAAACCGATTAGTGCGTAGACCCTTCTCAACACGGGAGGTATTTTCGGTATGGAGCGTTTGAGCTGGGACGGAGGGTGTAGTATTTTCCAAACTAAAAACCAATAACGATACCGAACAAGACCTAAATTGTAAAACATGGAGCTAAGAGGGAAGTGGGCCTTCAAACCTTCCCGACTCCTCTCAAATGGGCCTTTTTCCTTTGAACAACATTCTCGACAATTTCAAGTTTCAAGCTTCAAAGTGCAGTACTACCTAGTTTGGACTGCCCGCTTCTCTCTCTCTCTCTCTCTCTCTCTCCTCCCCCTCGCACAGTCGCAAAAACCTCTGGGATCTTTGAGTTCTTCCCTCTCCAAAAACCCTTCTCAACTCCTTCTTCTTCACGCAACTTCTCTTCCACATTTCACTTGTAGCAGCAAACATGTCGGCCCCAGACATCCTCGGTGACCGCCAATCTGGCCAAGATGTCCGCACCCAGAACGGTATCTTCTCTCTCCTCCGAATGTGCTTTGTTCGTCATTTTTCAACTTCAATTTTGTTGGGTAATTTCATATTTTTTTTTTTTTTTTTGGTTTTATGTGATGCAGTGGCCGCATGTCAAGCAGTGGCTAACATCGTTAAATCTTCCCTTGGCCCAGTTGGCCTTGACAAGGTTCGATCTTTTTTTCTTTGTGCAGTTTGTTCAAGTGGGTTTTCCTTGGTTAAATCTCACTTTAGTAATTGGTATGCCTTCAATTTAATTGTTAATATATGGCTAAGTAAACCTTATTTTATCATTTTGCGCCGGTTAGGTTATCGTTAAATGCTTTTTCGGCTGAGATTTAGGGTTGAGGTTGTGCTAGATTTGCTGAATTTTACAGCAAGTGTGGTTTTTGACATTTTTGTCATACGGGGTTTGATCTCGTCTATTGAAATGGCTGGCAGTTTAGGTTGTGTAATTTGATATGTTTTCGTGTTGAACCCCATTGTATGAACTGATTATCGATCGTGTTGTTGGGGGTGATTATGTTCCGTCACTTGGCATCGGGGTATTTGTTGGAGTATATCAGCAACAGCTTTAGGGTTAGATTTAGGGTTGGGGTGTTGGTGTAACTGCAAGTTTAAGTAAGAGATTTAAGGCGTATGTGTAAGTGTTGCTGCATATTCGAGAATGCAAAAATAGCGAGTGTTCTCTTGGATTGTTCTATTGCAGTGAATTTTGAGATCATTTAGTGGCAGGGATGTTTGTGGGATGGAAGGAATACTCACATTATAAAATATGCGCAGCTTAAATCGAACTTAAAATGGGTAAATTTTAGATTTTTGATGGAGTAATCTACAATCTTAAGGGAATTATTGGTACTGGTAATAATCGCTAAATTTCATTTAGGATTATGGCTAGTGGTCATATTTAAAGTTCACATGTGCCATTATCGATGTAAAAGTTTGTAGTTTGTACCCTCCCTTGTTTCGATATTGTTTTAGACAGTCTAGGAAGCAAATTTTTGATAGCAATAGTAAACCATCTTCGCATCGGACTTATGAAGCTTAGAATGTTACAATTGGTTGAGCCGACATTTGAACTAAATGCACTAGGTCGCGATATGCCAATAGTGATAACTGATAAGATTAACTGCTTCTGATTTCTGACTATTTCACTTCTGTTTTCTTTTCCCTTTTTCTACAAGATGGTTTTTTTTTGCTAATATCATTTCGTGTTATGTAGATGATGGTTGATGATATTGGGGACGTTACAATAACTAATGATGGTGCTACCATACTTAAAATGTTGGAAGTTGAGCATCCTGCTGCTAAGGTACCTTAATGCTACTGACCCATGGTATTAATATAGTGTTATCCGCTCCTTGTTGAGAGTCTAAGGGTAAGTTTCCTTATTTTTGTTAGGTACTTGTGGATTTGGCTGAACTCCAAGACAAGGAAGTTGGAGATGGAACAACTTCAGTGGTTATTTTTGCT
>JBBYHQ010039513.1:0-32755 GCA_038382645.1 Spergularia azorica | reverse complement strand
TAGCAAAAGGCATCAGCTACGTGTATAACACTGAATATAAATAACATCAACAAAACCTTAACCCGAAAATAAATGACCGCAGATGTATAACACTAAAGACAAATAATCAACTATTTATGTGTACATTAGAGACACAGTAGATAGTATAAGAAATTGCTAAATCATTGAAACTATAACCTGCACACAGTAGATATTTTATGAATTTGCTAAATCATGGAAATTGTACTTGCACACATATCTTCCCTAGCTCTTCAGGCTAAGAAAAAAGACTACCCCGTCCAAAACTCCACAAGCAAAGTCAAAGATCACCCAACACTAGCTAAGCCACAGCCACAGCCACAGCCACACACACACACACACACACACACACACACACACACACACACACGCACAAATTCCAATTTAAGGAAACAAGCTAGCATAGAAGAAGAAAGTACCAAGTGTAAGCAGCAAGCTTACCTCTTCGTTAAGTTCTGGTCCAGATAGTGGAAGCCCTAAAAAAACTCTTCCTTGCCGCGCAAAAGTAGTAAGAAGAGACAGATTGGTCTGAGTAGCATCTCGATCCTTCAAGTTTTCTGAACTAGCAAGATCTTTAATGATATTAATAAAAATGCTGCTGCCTTCAATAACTCCAACAAAATACAATTCTAACAGAAGCTTCAGTGTGCTACGCTTCTTCATGGCCTTTGAGTTTCTATCCGTATCCAGATCATCGGCTACCTTTCCCGGAAAGAACACCTTCGACAAGCCCGAACTGAGGCTTGATGCGAAATCTGGGTATCTTTGATGAAGCAGGGAACAAATCTGTCCAACGTCAAACCACATCAGCTACCAAAGCTAAAAAAGAAACACACAATAGAAAAATATGCTGCAAAATCCAGGCACTACAAAGTACAAACACCACTCCTATTCCCTCCCCTTTCCCCGGTGTTAGCACCCTGCACCTCTTCAAAAAGCATGAGTCTCTTACCCAAAAAGAAAATCGAACAAATAACAAGTCTTCTAGGAAAAACAAGCCACAGATGGAGATATGTGTTCAACTAGTACGGCCATTCATATAGATAATTCATCTAAACTCACAAACAAAAATTCGAACAGTGAACAGTCAACCAATCAAACTGCAAAGCGAAGGTGAGATCAAAATCAAACTCGCAAACCAGTTCATGCAAGCGAAAGTCCAAAAGATATTGATCAATATTTAATACATAGGAAAAGAGTAAGGAAAAACTTGAGATTTTTTCAACAACAGATCCTAGGAGCAAACAAGCTACCTGAACAGCAGCATGTATGTCTGAGCTTTTAAGCTTAGTATCACATATAGCTGCAACTGCCTCGGTCACAAATTTACTCATGTTAACGCCTCGCAACTCATCCATCAAGCCTTCTCGTTGTTCTTCAGTTATCTGCTTAAGCTTTTTTATAACTGCAGTGTTGCGTTTGATGCTGGAATCTAGTGTCCTCAGAAAACCAGGATCTTCAAGAAAGGAAAAGAAGGATCAGAACTCAAAAGTAAAACATGAAATACCAAAAAGGACAATCTAAAATAAACTTCCATTAAGAATGTGGGAACTTAAACTATGTGCCATTGTGCCTTCGTACTGAGTACTGACACAGCTCAATCTTCCAATGAGAGTGCTTAGCCTCAGATACACAAGAAACATAACTTCATATGGACTTCATACTCAAGAAAGGAAAGTAAAGCTTCATGGTCTTCAATAAGCCACCCTAAGGTCCAATCCGCTAAAAGAAAGATGCAAAGTACTTCCTTTGTCTAAGTAGGATAATATGATAACTACTCAGTATTTCATAAGAAATACTCCCTCCGTTCCTTATAGTTCTTTACACTTTCTCCTTGGCACAGGAACCAAGGAAGGGAGCGAAGTGGGTCATTAGACCCATATGGGCAGAAATTAGTGGAGAGAGAGTGTAGTTAATTAGCCCCTTAATCCATCCATCACCACCTACATCCCGCCACCTTGACGCACCAACCCCCACTGTTGTTCACCCTGCCGGCGACGTGATTTGCCGGCGACATCTCCATCGCTGGTTCTCTGACTCCCTTTTCCCTACACTTTCCCTCTCTTTGCAAATCCATCGGCCTCCACCAATTTTCTCGCCACCGTAACCCCTCGCCGTTGTGATCCATTGTCGTCGATCTCCTCGCCAATCTGATCCCTCATCGCCGATCTACTTTTTTTCTCATCGTATCTCCCTCCAACGATCTCTCTTTTCTCTCTCTTCTCCCCATATCCCCCTCCCAACAAATCTCTCTCTATTCTGATCCCCCCATCTCTCCCCGACAAACAAGGTGGCCTTGTAGCGGATGTGGATTGTGGGCCTTCGGTGGTCACAAAGGTATTGATGCGGTGGTGGTCAGACTGGTCATGTGGTGGTTATGGTGGCAGACTGGTGGTTCTGGTGGTGGATTAAATCTACGGAAGGTGAGTCATTAGAACTAAGTATAGATGGGTAAACATTGGTTTAGGAAAAAAGTGAGGGTGAAATGGTCAATATCTTGACCCAAAACACATCAAAATGAAAGTGTAAAGAATCGAATGGAACAAACAAGGATAAGGCTAAGTGTAAAAAACCATGTTGAACGGAGGGAGTACAAGAGAAACAGATTTCAAAAGAACCAGGTAGAGCTAAAAGTAGATCTCATTAACTTACCAGGTCTTTCAGGATTCAAATTACTTTGACGTAGAGTCATCTTTGCCTCAATTGACTTCTTATACTCCTCAATACGAGCAACCGATTCCTGCAGCCAAAAGAATAAAGTAGCACTCAACCTCAAAACTAAGGACCTTCGCAATAAAACAATGTTAATTACATAACTTCCTTTAGTCAATGCACGACAAATAATCTATAGATAACAACGCATAGTTATCAAAAGCATTCAACACATTTATGCAAAGAGGTCATCAATTTATCAATTATGACCTCGCGCTAATACAGAATCAAGCCCTCACTGAAGCTAAAATTAACATTTTTAAAACAGAACAACTTCGTTTAAACAAATAACAAAAAGAGAACAAGATTCAAGCTTAATAGATGAAACTTTGTTAAACAGACTACACTTCAAATCTACACCAAAGAGGCAGGATAGCAAGGTATTCATTTTTCAATTAGTGCAATGAAAAGAACACATAACTAAATTAGCTTTTTGAGCACACTTCTTTAGGACAATAAAGAAACAGAGTTGACCTATCAAAAGACAATACACGAAGTTTCACCCATTATGCATTAGCAGGACTCTTGAGAGTTGAGACAACTCACCTCGTCATCTTGTTTTCCATGCTGTTCACCACCACTGCGACACTCATCATCATGTAGCCTATTAACCTAATTATAGGATAGACATAGTATCAAATCACGAATACGCTAAACATTGTGAGACAACAGGGCAATCAATTCTAAAAGCAGCTTCAAGAAAGAACAAAAACAGTCCGTCCCAAGGGTATCAGCCAACAACAAATGATAACCCCCAAAACGAAAGTGCAGTCTAATAAAATGTAAATTACTGTCTGCCAGAAGCCATTTGCATTGGTTTTTCAATGTTCCAAATCTCATTCTATTCTTAGCAATCTGACACGTATAGTCTTATACTCTTATCTGAAGCACTCCCACTTGACCTCAGCCCATACCCGCTCAATTCCAGTCTAAGAGTGGCTATTCACAGGACGATATTGATAAAGACATTAACTTTACTTTATCACAACAGAGAATTCAAACCTTGCGTTACAGTGACAATTCAATCTCCATCCACTACCGATACATGTAAGTCTAGACTGACCCACCTAACAACGGTTCTAATTGTTATGACAACCGGTTCTTCAAATAGCTTAACAGCAACAAAACCTAAACGACCCAATCAAAAGACCTTCTTTCTTGTTTAACAAAGTTCCACTATAAAACTTGTGCACCACACTATTCTAAAGTGAAGATTTTTTCCCCTGAGACAGATTTCACTTAAGCCAAGGCAATTGTACAAGGAGGCTTAGTTTCATTACAATTGTATTGTCTTCGCATTAATAATTTCGGCCTCGACTAAATCATTACCCTAATCATACAATCCATATAACCAATCAACTGAACACTTGCACACACCGGAATAGTCAAAATTCGATTTCGGCCACCGCTCGATATCGAAATTTTCGAGCCCCGTAACTCGAATTTTTAAAGCAATCAAACCAACACCATCATAATCATAATCATAATCATAATCATAATCCAGCATAATTCACGAAATTAAAAAGAAAGAATAAAAATGAAAAAAATTACCTCATCAGGTTGTTTCTGTTCACCACCACTCTGACATTCATCTTGTTGTTGATCCATTTTTGTAACTTCTCCAGTACTCAACTTCTACAATAATTTCAAAGATAAACCCTAATTAAAAGTGAACCCACTAAAAAAGACGGAAACTTTATCGATTATTCAGCAATTAACATCAAAGGGTGGAACCCTAACTCGATTCCGGTGTGAAATTTGGGGGAAAAAAGGGTTTAAATTAGGAGGAGGAGAGAGAGAGGAAAAAAAAAAAAAAAAAAGCAACAAACCTGAACTGAAATGAATCGCGGGAGAAAAACGACGTCGTGTGTGTGTTATGATGCAACTTCTGAGTGAAGATACAAAACAAGAGACGAAATATGAAACAACCCTCGCTTTGGTGATGAGACCTTCTCGATAGTACTCCGTATTTCTCTTTGGCGGCCTATAACGGCCTAGTTAACCTCTTTTTTTTTCCGTCAACTTTATGTTGGGCGAGTCTCGTTCCGACTTAGTTTAAGAGGTTAATAAGTGACGTTCTTAACTTGTATGGTGAATGACTAGACGGGATGGTAGGGTGATGATCACCGTCTAATGGTTAGGGCGTTGTTTCACCTAATGGAGGTCATGCAGGGAGATAGGCTATGTTCTCTTGGCCGTAAAGGCAAGATGTGAACGGCTTCAATTCGCTAGGTTACCTTGATTGAACTGGTGTTGTATCTGTGGAGTCGGGTGCAAACCCCAAGGGTATACTATAGAGGTCATGTAGAATCTTTCAAATCATTAACGATAATTGAGCCGATGAATTTTAATATACACGGTTTAACGATGGTGTCTTTATTACGAAACAATGAAGAATCAGTTTTACAAAACGACGACATTTTCAATTTCAACGAATCAAATATCTCGACAATGATTTTCCACCGATCCTGACTCGCCTCGGATATAATAATCATTTTATAGTCTACCATCAGTCGAGTTTTTAAGTCATGAGTAATTTGTGGCTCAAAGAATCAAGGGTGTTCCAAGATGTACCCACTGAAGCCCATGGCAAATTTCACAGGCCTACAAAATATAGGTAGGATTGGAGACCCAACAATTTGCTAGATACTCAAACAGGGTTGCCGCGTAATGTTCAAGATGCAGAATTAACACACAACACATGATAATTAAGGTAAGTATAATACTCCCTCCCATTCACACTTATCCTTCTGGTTCGAGAAATGCCGATTTCCAACGAAGAAGTTGCAAAAGTAGCGTAGCCTGACCTCTGAAAATGAAGCTGTACATTGTAAATATGTGGTCTTTGGACTAGTAAATTGTCTAGAAGAGATGACAGTTAAAATCTCAATTTCCATAAGCCAGAAACAGTTCTTCTGTATAAGAAGCAAAAGAATGCTGATCGAGGACCCTGTAGTTTGTCAGTTTGATAACATGAAGAAACTCGTTTTACCAGTGCCTGGCCTGACGTCTCAAAACATGAACTGCAACGAGCTGCATTAAGGGACTTGAGTTCTCCTGGAAGATTCCGACAAATGGACCAAAGCCTGCTGCTTTCAACTCAATGCGGACTGTCCAATACGGTGGTCTGTTGTTAGGCTGTGAAGGATAGTGGCACAAGGGGGGTGACTTTCTTGCTTCAAAGCCTAGGTTTAGGACCTTGTGATTCTTCAGACCATGTAGGTGGGGCCATTCTTACACGAAGGATACGCGCTTCATTGTTTGAGTCTTGCTCGTCTTCATTAATGTCCTTGGGAAACGCATCTGGATTGGCTTTTACACACTTCTGCAGTGCCACAAACGGACTAACACAATCTGAACCCTGAAATTGGAGACGGATACAGGCAAAACGTTATCAGAATCCAAGCAAGAAACTGGGATAGTGTTAAAATTTGCATTGCTTGTATTCCCGTCTGAACTAACTGTCAATGGAGTATTATAAGAGACTTAACAACCGATTTACTCACATCATAGAACCTGTTCAGAGCACAGACATAAGCAAACATAAGCCATTCTAGGTTCTCGGTAATCTAGCAGCTCTGAAGTGCAAGGGAAGCATTCAAGAAAAAACAGGATTACAATCACAAAGAGGTTGTAACATAATCACCCTTAGGTCCATTACCACCTATTTAGCACAAGAATAGTGAGGAAACTATGAGAGATAAGGGAAGATTATAATCGGCAAGTAAAGATGGTGGACTTACATCAAGTAATGTAGTTAGATTGTCATGTAAAACCTATGTCATTACTATTACATCAACTAAGTAGTCAAACTCGTCCACCTTCACAATAGCATTTTCTAGCCATCTGAACTACAAATCCCATCACATACAAGGTTAATTACATGCTACCAATCGTAAACTTAGAGTAATGTCTTCTTAGATTTTACCACCTGTTTTTGCAGTCTTACTAGGTAGCAAAGGAAATGAAAATTACATAATTTCTGTTCAAAAAGAATCCAGAAATAAGGTAGAATCAAGGAGTTAGGTATCAGAATCCAAGTACGAAACTGATTGTGTTTCACAGTTACCAAGAGGATATAGTTACCAAAAAGAGCCAGACAGAGGGTGAAAGAAAAAAAAAAAAAGTTCGTCAGTTCTCAACCAATTGCAACAAGGCGGTTGTATATGCCACAAATATAGGCAAACACAAAATATGATGACTGCTATGAAGAAGTTCTTGAGGATCACAAACTACATTGCTTTGGACGTTTAAGAAAAAAGGCACACTACACTGCTTAGAAGAGCAAAATGAATCAGGAAAACGGGATAAGGATGACACAGAACTGCTCCATTTTCAGCCATTCAAACACTTCATCTTCAATAGTGTTACAGTATTTTCATTTTGTGCGCTAAACTCAACTATGCTTAAGCAGTGCACTCAAAGTAAAGAAAAGGATGGAGGCAAAGTATTGTTACGGAGTTTTCATTGGTGCACTATACTCACCTTTTCATAAGCAGTGCTCTTGAGAAAACAGAGGAAGGCCTCCGAGAACTGGCTTCCACACGAACCTTTCCGCAAGTCAGCAATACATGGGCATTCCAGCGCCTTTGCTGCTTTTACATCAACAGACTGGAACACATACAAAAGACATGTTTAGAAAGAATTACCTATAATAAAGTTATAAACTTTCTTGAGCATATAACAAAGAGGATACTTCAACTCTGAAGCTACCTCATTCTCGTCACAACCATATGCGACTGCCTCTGCAGAAACAAAAGAAACAAACAATATGAATATTACATTTGATCTCATATATTTGCCAGTTCAATAGTGTTTCATACTCTTCTGGCTTTATTAAGAAATAGCTATTCAATCCAACAGCATAAAAGTAGCTATGTCCATGCAAAATCCCCAAAACCAGTTGGAAAGACGGACATTAAGCTTTCAAGTTCACAGTGCATATATTTAGTAACAAGGAATGACAGACAGCCAATGCAAGTGAAAAACTTAGAGATAGCCAAGAAAATAATGACACCAATCCTCACTTGCATTCAGCTATATGATGAGATTAGGGAAGAAAGTGGAAGTTTCAACTCATATATATACCCAGATACTACCTATCAGACCATATCGCAAGTTTATGCATCGAAGATAAGTCTACTGTCACATACACGGATACACCAAATGGGAACAAGGGACCTATAACTGCACGGTCTGCACCTATAGCCCTATACCTCAGATTACGGGTATTAGTTCATCTATTGAATGTTATTGTTGCTGTAAAATTTAACAACAATTGACTCACTGACAAATGATAACTCCTAATATACACAATCACATGTAAGGTTACATAGTCAACCATGTTCTGTGTCAATATTGAACTTATGGATCAAATAGTACAATGGCCCAATCTAGGTCGGTCAAAGAGTATGGAGATGGCCCCCTCCCAAGCAGGACACCTTTCTCAGGGCGGAAACACTGAGTGACAAAGGTACAACTGCCAGTGTGGCATTAATCACATAATGTCTTAGAATTTGGCCTAACTAGAGCAACTGGAGTATGGCAGCCAAAGATCATAGTTTTCCCTAAATTACTACATTCCCCGAATCAATTACTTACTATCTAGCACAAAAAATGACTAGCTACCCAGTACGTGAACAGTCACAATATACTCTTAAACTTCAACCATAAAGTTCATACCTCAACAAATCCCCAATCACCCAGCCCCCCACCCTCCTTTTCCCCGAAAAGCCTAATTGATGTCCACTTCATCGAGATGGTCAGTAATTCCAATCTCTGATCCTACCACCATTAAGTCGGCCTATCTCCCAAGATCATTACTTTCTCTCAAATCACAAAGATCTCCGGCTCAATCACTTACTACCAAGACAATCCCAGTATAATCTTCCTACCTAGACAATCACAATATACTTTTCATGAAGTTCATAACTCAGCAAATCTCCAATCACCTAACCCCACCCTCCCTTTCCCCGGAAAGCCGAATTGAAATTCACTTCACCAAGAGATGGTCACTCAGTCAACCTCACCCATCTCTGATCCTACCACCATTAGGCCAGTTTATCTCCCAAGACCATTCCTTTTTCTCGAATCACTACGGTCTCCGGCTCAATTACTCACCAGTCACCACCAAGACAATCACAATATACTCTTACAATCCAATCACAAACATCACACCTTTCAACAACCCCAAGCACCTTCCTCTCCATAAATCCCAATTGATGTTCAACATTCAGCCAGTTCTAATTCCACCACCACTAAGAAGGCGTTTCAGAATTCGGGTTCAAGCGCAAAACCTTACCTACCAAAAATTTAACTATAGAGAGCTATTTTTGCCGGTATCTTCTTGCAGAAGCAATCAATTTCATGTCACGCAATGTGCCTCAGTTTCAATGATTAAAATTAAGCAAGAAATACCCCATTTTTCTTTCACAAAATCAGCAGCAAGTGATGATCAAACAACAAATAACAATAATTTAACAAAACCCAAAAACAAAATAAGAAAAAAAAAAAAAAAGACCTGCAATTCGAGATTCCATGGAAGAAGGCTGGGGTTTCTCCTTCGAGGTCTCATCAATGGCGGCTGCTGTGTTACTTTGAGATTGACCCATCTTAATTTCTGGGTTTTTTCAGGAAGAAAGAAGTGAACTTTATTGTTGTTACCAACTCCCGCTCAATATACTTGGAAATTGGTAGATTGTGGGTGAAGATTGAAGATTTGTCTTTGCGCAAAACCCTATAGTATTTGACCAACAAAAAGAAGTGAGTTATTCCTAAGTTTTTTTGGTGGAGTATATAGCAAGATTTTGATGAGTAATTCATGTGTCGTGAGACGGTGTGAGTATACGTTAGGGAAAATCGATAAAATAATGTCAAGGTGAAATTTTAAACAAAATTAATAGGAGTAATTTCGATTCGATTGAACACAAGTATTAGTCAAACAGAGAATGAAAGTCTCGCATTTAATCAATTAGTTTTGAATCATTGTGACACCATACAAGATTAGAAATTTAACTAAACTGGGTCGTTTATCCAAATCACGAAAAGATATGTGCATTTACCTAACGGATCTTCTGTCCCATTTCGTGTCCCACTCCAGGTAACACACCAATCGTAATCTTGGAAAATCATAATCCATGTATCATAAATTCTAGATTTGTGTCGTAAATAGAGTGGAACACGAAATGAGGCAGAAGATACGCTCTAATGACCTAAACCATAATTGCTTTCGTACCAAACAAAACAATTAGCACGAGTATACTCCATCACCTTGGGATCCCGCCGAGAAGAAAGCTAGATTAAGAAAAGTATCGAAACATTATCGTGATTTCGCTAACGACCCTCACGGGTTCACGGCTCACGAGTCACGACTCACGACTCACCTATAGGAGATGGGCGTTGTGCAACATTAGAAAAGAGTGAAGGGAGTACTCGAAAGTTGAAAGGACGAACCATTTGAAGAGAAGATAGCGGGTGTGGAAGAGAAGGGAACAAAAGAACAAAAATTATGAACACAACCCTTTTACTGAGACGCTGCTTCTGCAGTTTCAGCATTCCCTCTTCTTCTCCTGCTGCTGCTGCTTCCTCTTCCTTCAAGAAGAAGCCTTTGGTTTTTCTGGGTTCTCCCCAGGTATTCTTTCCCCCCATTTCTCTCCATCATCTCTTCCTTGCAATATTTCTCTTCTTTTCAACCATTTGAATGTTTGTTTGTTTTGTATTGTTTTGCAGGTTTCAGTTAAAGTTCTTGACACACTTTTCAATGCATCAGAATCTTCAGACTCAAGTTTTCAGGTTGGTCTCTCTTACTTCACATTGTGCAACTTTTCTTCTTGTGGGTTTATGTTGAAATTGTTTGTAAAGATCTCACCTTTGGGTTTCAGTGGAATTGAATATGGTGTATAATGTGGCCCAAGGTTGGAACTTTTTAATTTTATTGGATTGCAATTGACGTTTCATGTTAGCCGACCCCAAATTACAACGATTCATATTAGCCGACCCCAAATCATTTTGTTGTCGCAATTGTACTAGTGATGTGGATATAGCATTTTATTACTGTTTTTGCCGAGGTTATTGGTTATGTGAACTAATGGACAAAAGTGGCTGACGAAGTATCTAGAGCTCATTCTGTGCCCAAGAAAATTTTGCGTTCTTGGAAGTTCTTCATTTCTCTTGAGATATATTGAAGTTGATTGAAATCTGAGTCTTGGTTCGTGTTTTTGTGATTGTTCCAGTAGAATATGCAATAGATGAACTTTGATGATTACATTTAAATTAACTCTCTTATTGTGGATAAAGCATTCTGTTACTGTATTTGCCAAGGTTGTTGGTTATGCCGATTAATGGACAAAAGTGGCTGATGAAGTATCTAGAGCTCATGTTGTGCCCTGAACTCCTGAAGAGTTTTGGGTTGTTTCAAGTTCTTCAGTTTGCTTGAGATATACTGAAGTTGATTGAAATCTGAGTGTTGGTTCGTGTTTTTGTGATTTAGGTTGCAGCAATCGTGACCCAACCGCCTTCTCAGAGGAATAGGGGTAGAATGTTGTTGCCCTCTCCTGTTGCACAATACGCTATTGATAGAGGGTTTTCGCCTGATCTTATTTTGACTCCCCAGCGTGCTAGCGAGGTGATAATAGAAGTTACTTTAATCAATTCATAGCTGGATGAATTTGTTTAGTTGTCTGAATACATATTATATATACTCGAGTCAGCATAGGTTGAAGCTTTTGAGGCATTGGGTATTGTATCGGAAATCATACTAATACTCATTTGTTATGAACTTACACCTGAATGTAAACCACCCAATCAACTGGAAATGATTATTGAAACATTGTGAGTAGAAGAAGCATTGGTAGATTGGGTTTGGGAATAGGCTGGAATTCAATCAATATATTCTTTGAAATGGTGTTACCTTGTTGCTTTTGGTACCGATCAGTCATTTAAACAAAAGTCTGTTATGGTTGAACACAATCTATCATGATGGCTACCTTAAGTATTTATATTGAAGTGAAGAAGCTTTTTTTTTTTTTGACGTAAGTGGAGGGAAATGTTAAGCTGGGTTAAGCTCGTGGATTGTCATTGAAAAAGTTGATTGATTGGGACTTGCTTTATAGTTGGACTCAGTGTTGCATTCAGGTCAGCACCTGACGTTCTCCTTTTGGTAGATATTAATCATGATAGCTTGAGTTCTTAATTTCTAGCTCTGCTTTTGTAAATGGGCGTCATCCTTATTGTGTCCTTTTTTATATTGGCATTGCATCGTTAGCGTTCCCTTAATGATACACTCTATATGGATCTAAAGGGCATGAAATGTTTCCTCATGTCTGTATATGGTAGTTCAAGAATAGTATAAGATTATATGCAATCACAATGTTAAGTTATTTGCTTTGCCCCCCCCCCCCTATACTATAAGGAATAGTCATAGGTTGATAATCTGATGTACCTAAGGTGTACAGGAATCATTTTTGGCCAATTTACAAGCCTTGGAACCTGAACTATGTATCACAGCAGCATATGGGAATATTCTACCCACCAAGTTTCTGAAGATTCCAACACAAGGTGTGTACCCTCTCGCTTAGCTGATTATAAACTTAATGTGATCGTCTGTTGCAAATGGAGACAATAGTACACATTACAAATGTACAAGTTCAGTCTCTATAGGTTGTCCATCCTCATTCGGTTGAAAGAGACACTTCCTCTAACATTCAAAAGTTTTTGGCTTTAAAAGTCAATTCCAAGTGGTGTTAGCCCAAAGATTCAGAGTCATCTTTATGTGTTTGGCGCTTGAGGTTTATTCGTTAATAGATTAGCTGAAATAGGAATTGGGGATCGGATTGAATGCATGATTGAGAGCTCAATTAAACCTATGCTAATTTTATCTCCTTACCTGTTTGGTTTACTAAATCCTAGCTTTAGTTTCTGTTAGTAAACAGTTCATGAGATCCTTTTATTTTCTTCTTCCTAAGGTATGATTTCCTTTCTCTGCTCCAAATGTCTTCCACCAAACCCCAAACTTAAAAGTTTCCTGTTTCCCCATTTACACAGGCACTGTCAACATACACCCAAGTTTGCTGCCCCTCTATCGTGGTGCCGCTCCTGTTCAGAGAGCTTTGCAGGTTGATATGCTTTAATGTATCTTCATGTATTTCATCAATTTTTCTAGTTTTTGATGGGCCCTGCATTTCCAGGATGGGGTAAAGGAAACAGGCGTTTCATTAGCATTCACAGTCAGAGCGCTGGATTCTGGTCCTGTCATTGCATCTGAAACAGTTGGCGTTGATGATAGTATAAAGGTGTACATGCTTTACATGAACCCCATTACTTTATTTTCAATTCTACATGAATAGAGTACTGTGATAGTGCGATGTAATCGTTTTCCAAGCATGTATAGCCTGTGTAACTGTGACTATTACATTCTAATGTTGGCTTCGAGCAGGAAATTGGTGATGTACCAATCGTAATCCAACTTGCTTTTTTAATGAACACTTTCAAAGTTTCAATAGTTCCAACGGTTTTCGTTTTTAGAAACTAGTGTGCATGCTTGCAATCAGCGAAGATGGTGTCTTGGATTGGGCGACAGGCAACACAGTCCAATATAAAATTCTTATTTGAAGAAGGATGCTCTGATTTCTGTTTACTGTCATTTAAGCTATAGTAAGTAACTAGTGCAGTAGACTGACAAAATCGTGTTTCATCAATCTGTGTGCAGGCACCAGAATTACTGGATTTGCTGTTTGATCTTGGTGTGTCAATCAACCTCCTTTGTTGTTATATTTCATTTTTGAAATCTTTGTGCAATATTTGTGCTATTTTACCTCAGTTCCAGTCTCTCATCATGTTTTGAATAAATGTGAAGTTCCTTTGGTTTAAAATACTTGCATTGGAATTCATACAGGATCAAAACTCCTAGTACGCGAGCTTCCTTCCATACTTGACGGAACAGCAAGTATTAAAGCGCAACCTCAGGATGATTCTAATGCCACCTTGGCTCCGAAGGTATCTATTGATCCTACTCCCACATCCTCCCAGTTTAACAATTTTGAAATATACTGGTTTCTTTCTATTTTCAATCCTTTAATGTGTCTCACTCTTTTGTGCAGATTTCGGCAGAAGAATCGTGGCTATCATTTGATCAAGAGGCTTTTGTTCTACATAATAAGGTAATGCTCACGTGCCTTTGTTCATCAGTTTCAGTGTCAAATGAGTGAATGACACGTCATTTACACCATCTTCAGGTTCGTGCACTTGCAGGTTGGCCAGGAACGCGGGCAAGGGTTCAAGTTTTCAGAGGTGCCACAAATACTCCATCGAAAACTTTAGATCTTAAAATCATTACGACTAGAGTTTCCTGCGCTACCAGTATACATGGTGATGAGGATGAGGTGACTTTCGGCAATGGTGCATTGATCTTCCGGTGTGGCAAAGAGACCGCCTTGGAGGTTATATTCCTGATACCTTCTGAAGTTCTGATTGTTAGTAAAACATGTAAAGGAACATAAACCTTATGTATCGGTGCAGGTTCTAGAAGTACAACTTCCAGGAAAGAAAGTCGTGACTGCAGGTGCATTCTGGAATGGTACCCAAGGTCAAAAGTTGAAGCGATTAGACATTGTAGCTGCAACAGCAACATCATAGATATAACAACCGCCATACTATCTACTTCGCATGAAATGCCTCAGAAAAGAACCAAAATGCGCGATATGAATTGCTGAAGCTATGCAGGAATGTCAGTAGAAGAAGACTTATCTGGGTGTGGTTCCATTAACATGCCAAAGAGCAGACTTTTGTAGATCATTCTTAGATTTGCTGTTGGATTCGGCAACCAATGTAACCTTATACATTAGGAGAGCAACGCTAATGTCTCGGTCTGTACAACTATGAGTATGTAGTATTTCTTGAATTACTATGTATCATACTTCATTTCTGTGTAACAGTTATCTACGAGCATTAAGAGCTCGCCTAAGTATTTTTCGAGCAGCCCCATTGTCCTCCCCTTGTCTTACACTACCCAAGCAACTGTTGAAGCTCAACCCGAGCATAGCTTGTCAGGCTCGAGGAGTTTCACTTTGAGCCTGAGCTCGAGCTCAACGTGACCAAGCAGATTCGAGCTCTGATCGGTTTGTTCACCTGCCTAAGTAGGTTAATATTCCAAATTCATCCCCACACATTTATTTAGCATGTACTTTTACTTTTAGAAAGAAAGTTGGAACTAGATGAGACCACCCTATAACTCTACCCTGGCTAAAGTCTCTGTCAACATACTAGATTAATAAGATTGGCCCTATGTTACAACTATTCTTGTTACTTTATGTGACATTCAGCTAATAATAATACAAATTTCTCAGTATATATATACATACAAACTCCCTAAGTTTTCCAGCTAAAATTATGTGCTTTGCTTTCCTAGAGAAAAAATGGGTGCACTCGACTACCTTGCCAACTTTTGCACTGTCACCCCAATAAGGCGCAGGCGCAGACCATTACAGGTAATCACAATCATCTTCCTAAGCAGATACTTGTGTGTTTAGAATTGTATGATTTACTCGACTTCATATAGTCGATACTCGAGACTAAAGCTTTGTTGTTGTTGTGGTCGTAGTAGACGGTTGAGATCAAAGTGAAAATGGACTGTGATGGTTGCGTACGTAGAGTTAAAAATGCTGTCACCTCCCTCAAAGGTAATTTTCTTGTTCATATTATTCCTTGTTTACTCGTACGTACTAATAATACTGTTTTGCGGAAAATTAGACGTTTGGTTTGAATTCCCCTTACATGTTGAAGTATCGACTATAAGTCTGACGCGAGTTTGCGCATATATTGCAGGAGTGAGGTCAGTAGAGGTAAGCAGGAAGCAGAGCAAGGTGACAGTTACAGGGCATGTGGAGCCAAACAAGGTACTTAAGAAAATTAAGGACACAGGGAAGAAAAGAGCAGAGTTTTGGCCTTATATTGAGCATAACTTGGTAACATATCCTTATGTTGCTGGAGCTTATGATAAAAGAGCACCTACTGGTTATGTTAGAGATGTTGTTCAAGCTTATCCATCTTATAGTTTACCTCAAGAAAACATCTCTACATACTTTAATGATGATAATCCTAATGCTTGTACCATAATGTAACATTCTATTTATGTATCCACTGTGTCCGTAATTTCGTATCGTAATGTCTATTTCTACGCCCCTAAGTTGATAAAACTCCGTTAAAATTGAGAGAGTTGAAAGAATAGTCACTACAGTATGTATTAGGGGTCCGAAATCTTTGAATAACATTGTAAAAAATAATGTTATCATTTACGCCATATTGTCATGCATCCACAAAAGAGGACCAACCTTCCTAGTATATTAATCTTTCTATATCTAGGGCGACTTTCTTCAAATTTCGAGAAAAGGGTGTGGGAATAGCAATGTAAAATCTCGATAATAGACGGATCAACTTTGTTTCCATCAAGAGGTACATAAATTCTCACAAGTAGGTTGAATTCTATCACTTTTTTATAAGATAATAAATAAAATCAATTGCATGAACTAAGCATAACTTAAACTTTCCCGTTTCTTTAATTTGAACGTCTAATTTGAAGACGATTGTCTAACTTTTTCTACTTGATCTTGTTTAAGTCGTTAACATTTCATTCTTTGCACAATTAAGCAACTATTTACTAATATTAGATGAAATTATCATCATATTATATGTGAAGTGGGGAAGTAGGAGAAGATAATGGATGCGAATAGGAGGGAGAGTTGAGAAAAAGCAAATGAAAAGAACAACAGAGTATAAATTGCACTATGGGCACATTCGAATAAGGACAACTCTTAAGGATGAGAAAGTTTTGCGAAAATGGTGGCTTTACGTGACAATCATACAAGCAATTCTAAAGCTTTTTGTGTGACTCCTACAATATTGGATCATTGGTGCATGTCTTGGGACTTTCTATTAAGGTATTCACAATATCTATGGTTGTGTACGATTATCGATATTCAAATTCAGATAGAGCTATGTGATTTTATCGATTGAAATATTATCTGATGGAATTCGAAGGCATGTAAACTTTTACAGTCTGATAGAGGATATTACATTATTATCTAGTCATTATTTATTACTAATACGTTTTAATTGAATGAATCTCAAAGACAATAACTATCCCATTCATAAGGTCAAAAGCAAGCATGTGTTAAAAGGTAATTTCAAACAAATTGGATATTATCAAGTGATGTCCTCTCATTAGCTTACAAGTAGTTTTCAGAGTAGCTTTCAATAGAACAAACCATGTGCATGGTTTGTAGGAATGTATATACATGTCTAATTCATATGTTGGTCAACTCAATGACAACATATATCCCTTCCATTATGTAATCCCTAATTCCCTAGTAGCTAATCCCCTACATAATGATTTTCCACTTTTGACTCCTATTTGTTTGATGTCATGATTTCATGAAGTTTTGGCGTCTTCCTAATAATCATGTCACAATTTATACTCCCTTCATTCTTTCAAATTGTTAGCGTTGGTTTTAAATGCATAAAAGAAACTAAATATAAGCAATCTAAGCGAACATAAAGGGTTAAGGGTGCAAAGCCGAATTGCATGTCTAGAATGTCTACGATTAGATCTAAGTCTAATTGGGAGTGGCGTTTCCCAACACCTTAACACAAGAGGAGAGGACATAGCGTTAGAAAATCATCGGAACCAAATATGATGTTATATGATCTTTTGACCTAACGTGTGAATGATGATAGTGATACACATATTTACATAACTTAACATAAGATAAAGGCTCTCAAGATTCGAACGTGAGACCTTTTGCAATTTTCTTGACAAATGTCACGCGATAGAACCATACTAAGTCCCGAGTGTATCTCACCATATAGCAATCCTCTTCTGTCTATGAAGATTTATACTCGTGAACTCTAAATTATAAAGCTTTCGTCTTTGTCACTAAACCGAACCTCACCTTGGTACCAAGTTTTTTGCCTGTCAATCTGGCATCGAGAAACTTATCCAAGAAGAACAAAACCACCCATATAAAATTGACAAAGAATCTCCAAATGCAAGGTTATGATTCACTCAAAGTAATCATAGTAAGATGACAAAAGGGCATATGACTTGTGATTGACAGTAACATTTCCGTGTAACTTTGGTATGCAGAGCAAAAGCTAATTAACCAAGATTGTGATTGATTCGACGAAAAGTTATTTTAGTTGGGGTAAAAAGTTATATGAAGAATTTATGCATGTCCATTTCACTTAATGCCCTTACGGCGACTTGCTTCCCACCTAGAGAAGTTTCACTGTGAAGCTTTAATCAATGGATCGACTGTTACTTCAGCCATATCCTTCATACAAGGTTACGCTTTTACAATGCTCCTTAACTCAAATGCAGATTTCATACCCAATTTCCGATGCATAGTATGAGCGATGAGTCTTTGATAAGACGATCTTACTTAAACTTTATGATTACGTACATATATGACTAGATGATGTCATACCTAGACGCCTAGTGCATGCGTGTTATACTCCGTATTGATAGTAGAGCGACTTTCGATTGGACTAGTCCTTAGATCAAATGGCGGCCAGAGGTTGATTTAACAGTTTAGTCATTTGTATTCTAAATTTGATGCTCAAAAATCAAAACCCCGTATTTAGAGGTTAATCGACTTAAACTCAAAATTATCTAACCAAAAGGTACAACGAAATTCGATGTTGCGGTATTAGTGGAAGCAACTAGACTGGGAAATATTAGATGTGAGAAGTAGAGTATGAAAATAGGAAGATGCAAAAAATGGTAGTGAAATGATTGAGATGCAAAGGAGGAAAGAAAGGTGAAATGATGGTGATCCGGCGTAAAGAGAGCCGTCCATGCACTGTACCAACCACAGGGTACAACTTCCTCAACAAGAATCGTCTTATTGACTCCTTTGAACAATAATGAGCCAACATTTTATGTTATTTTTCTCTTATTAGAAGTACCCATTTTTACATCCTAGATATTTATGTTCATACCCTACTTTGCTTATGAACCAACATTTTATGTCTGAGAAATTGGCATGAAAATAATGTCTTTCGTGATGTATGAGAAAAAATGATCGTTTTTCACGTGTTGAAACTCTTTTTTAAAGTCACGAGTGTACGTATTCTTATAATGTGCGTTTAAACTCCATGGATATACCACGAAATTAAACTAACATATGAGATTGTAAATTATGGTCTAACTGTGTTACACACGATGACGAATTGAAAATATTTCATGTCACAGATAACTGTAGGTCACAAGCCACTACGGCTCACGGGTGCACTGGTGAGGACCCCCACCACCTGAGGGCTTCCTAAAAATGATGAGCTTGTGCGTGGCAATATATTTTCTTGGGCGAATGTCAGATTTGCCCTATAATTTTTCAGAGATGCCAAAGATTATAACTATGGTGAAAGTCGAGTACAAAGCCTCCAGTCCAGACTCATTCAATATCATGTTGTACATATGGTCGTTATCAAACTTTTGGTACTTCTTCCGTATGTAGGGATTGCGATTATCAAAACTTTGGTAATGATTTATTTCTTACGATGAGATAGAACATACATTCATATTTAAAATGTTGTTTATGATTCTAAAAAGCGAAAAAAAAAAATGTTCTAAGAGATGGTAGAGTGCTTAAGGTTGACTAGTGGACTACTCTATCACACAAACATTAAATTTAAATCCGAGTCCATTATCCTATGGTCGAAAAGCGATCACGAGATTCGATAAATTTCCGATCAATAATGCGAGTCGGGTTTCTCAAGTTGGGTCGAAGAGTAACAAACTGGTCACAACTCACAAGGTACATACATCTTGGCATGTTATGGTCTATAAATTGTGGGGAAAGGAAGAGAAGAGGTACTCGAAAAAATCCAATAAGATGTATGCGTGTGATGTGGAGGCCCAAATGATTTTATATCATACGCATGGACCAAGTCATGGTTCTTGCATTCTAAAGCCTGAACTCTACACTGACAATCAGATCACGAAATCTGGATTCTTTGAAATTTTAGTGTCACGACATTTGACACTACTCTCTTTCCCCTATTGTACCGGGAGTGCGGGAGGTTTACTATACGCAACACTGTATCTTGAATAATAAGCATATTAAAGGACAATGGAAGACGTCATCTTGACCCACCATACTCGTGTCTTTTAGTGTGCATGTACATTGCACACATACCCATCTCTCCGTGTGCAGGGATCTTGGATCATCGCTATGTCTATCAAATCTCCAAACCACCTGATATATCAACGACAACGAATTTAAAAGAGTTCATGAGACATTACATTCTAAACTAACACAAGCTTCCTACACTCTCACTAACATTACAAAGTGTCACTATAACGGTACATAGTAACTCCCTTTAGTTATTCTTGGCACATGCGTAAAACCTAAACGTAAAAAGATATAGATATAAGAACACCAAGGTTTATCAATTACTCCACATAAGTGTGACATCCATGAAGCTCAACAGACTATTTAAGGACTTATTATTAATAGGGTAACAATAATTCCCTGAAAAGGCTAGTAGTATATCCTAAAATTGTATGCAGAGAAAAAAGTTGCTAAAGATGGAAAGGGCATATCAATGTCGGACTGCAAAGCAAGGACAAACAGTCCCTTAAAATTTAAAAAATAAAAAAGAAATGGGAAAGCTTGTGAAGCGAAAAATATACCAAATCTGGTAAAGGAATGGATATATGATTTGACCTTCACGAGGAAAGAGTGTACTCTACATTCCTGAGCCATGTTTGGCTCTGTTGTAATTAGTACTGTTTTTCTGAAAATCTGACCCTTAGTCAATGTCATAAGACTTTACTTTGATTTCTACGAGATTCACTATTTATGCATGTTGCCAAACAGAGCTTTACTCAAGTGTATGCCTTAAGTTAAAAGACTTGTGTTTTTAGAGTTCCAAACTAGTAGTAGTACGAAACAAACGTATAACAGAAGCTCTGAAACTGAGAACTTGGGATCACAAGAATTTGTCACAATGCCACCATCTGATCAACAACAGCAAGTCTTCAAGATTAAGGTTTGTCTGTCATTCTCTCTTTTTAAGTGTCTAGCTTCGACTCTCGAGTTCCGAAAGGCCGTAAATTTTAGTAATGACTTTACTTGAGTGAATTTCATGTTCTGTGATTTCAGACTTATGTGCTCAAAGTGAACGTGAACTGCCACGGTTGCCGCCGGAAAGTGCAGAAAATCCTCAGGAAGATTGAAGGTTTATTTGTAACCCTTTTCTTAGCACAACATTTCATATGAACCCCCCACTCCTGTGCTGTATACTGAACTACTGATCAGCTAAATACTGCAAGCATGGTCAATGTGCTTTCCTGTTATAAAATAAAGGGTGTATTAGAACATTTTTCCTACATTTCTGATTCCATAGATAAAGTCATATAGGGCATGGATCTAACTTAAGGTTTTATTTCGAAAATCGTAAGTAGACTGAAAACATACAGAGACATTAGAGTTACTCTTATATGGCAGAATCAGACCACAAAAGATTCATGCACATTAGACAAGAAATCCTGCGTATCGAAAATTTCATGCACATTATATCGTTCGTAACACAGCTTTGAATGCCTAATAAAGTACTAGTTGAAAGAAAACATGTTTGTTATCTACTGTGTTGTGTGTCTTGGTCTCTACCTGTAGACTGCAGCTAGAATATCCTTCTTTTTTTTGACATCTCTAGAATTATAAGGTAGTCCCTGAGTTCAAGTTTCTCTTGCTTCTCATAACTAAACCTATCATTTTTCTGTGAAAATCTGTGATTCAGACTCAGTGGCAACAATGCTAATAAACGTATCAATTTCGGTATCAGGAGTTTACTCAGTGAACATAGATGCAGAACAGCAGAGGGTCATAGTTAAGGGGGCTGTAGATTCCACAACTTTGATCAAGAAACTGATCAGGTCAGGGAAACACGCCGAGCTCTGGTCTCAGAAGTCCCAGAAGCAAGACCAGAATCAAGAGCAGAACTTGCTGAACAAAATCAAGAATATAGACCAGCTGGTGTACCCTAACCTACTCGGGGGTGGAGAGTTCGAAGATGGACCATGGCAGTATGAAGGGAACCAGGGTATGGAATTGGATGCTAAGGAAATGGAAAACTTCCTAAAGGGTATTTCTGGAAACAGGTTTGCTGGGGATGGGAATTACCAAGGTGATATCGAAAGCATGATGCGTATGATGGGTATCAATGAGCGTCAAAATAACAATCCAGGGTATGATCTTGAAGGTTCTGTCAAGAATAATTTCCAGCAATTCCAAGACTACCCTGCAGGATCAGCAGCAGCATATGGGTATCAGCACCCATCACCAGTGATGATGGCAAATCTGATGGCTTCCCAATACAACCAAAATCCTTATGCTGCATTGCTCAGAACAAATCCTCAGAACATGCAGGCCATCATCAACAACAGGATGCTTGAGCCATATCTGCCCATGCAGCATCAGTACTAACGCGGTGGGCGATGTTCTAATGGCTATGATTGGGTGGTTATAAAGGAGTAATACTAATTAAAAGGCGCCTGATTTGGGCCTAGGTGCAGACAGATGAGAGATTAAGTGTTAACTTTCAATCTGTAATAATGTTAATTTATCTAATAGCTAGTAGCTATGCTTTATATTAAGGTTAGAATGACAGAAATTCCAGAGTTCCAACTTACCATGTTACTATGTTAGTAAAGACTACTACAAAACATGGCAGATTCTAGGAATCTCTTTAAATCATCAGAATCCGAGATAAAGGCAACATGTGAAACACAAGCTTTGATGTTTGGAGTTAAAAGTAAAAATTTACATGAATAATGGCATATATGACTATGTAGGGAAGAAAGTAAGTAGTAAGGTACCAGTACCTTGAACCAAGGTCAAGTGTTGACAGGATTAGCGCTTTCGATCTTTCCGACGTCTAGATTCCGTCTTCTGCCATTTCTTTTTAGGCACTGTTTTGGTTTTGGGTTTTAACTTCAGTTCTGGGGAGAACTTGTAATTTGGATCTCTCATTTTCGCTTGGATATCCTTGAAAAACTCCATGTTAAGTTTCTTAGGGCCTCCCTGCCTAAGTTCAGCATACTCCGGTCCAGAAACGATGTTTTCAAATGCTCCAATCAGAATATCCAAGTCACTCATTACTTCCCAAACATTCAAGTACCTTCCATCTGGCCCCTTTTTCAGCTTCTTCAGGGCATTCTCAACAGCAAGTTTTCGCGCTTTTTTTCCAGGGGATAACTCTTCTGGTTCATTCTCAGATTTCAGTAGCTCTGAGAGAGTCCTGTACTTAGGTGTTTCATCAAACTCAAATAACTTGTCTATATAGGCATCACTCTTCTCGTTTGGATAAGGTTCTGTTGGAGTATCACGATCAGAATCTTCTTCACTGCCTGTCCAAAGTGTCTTCTCCTCATCACTCCCAGACCATACGCTCCAGAGCTCATCACTGTCATCAGCATCTATACGATCTGAGTGCTCTTTTGCTTTCTGTTTCACTTTCCTAATTTCTTTCTCGAGAGGGCTTAACTTCTCAGAGTCGCTCTCATCTTCACTCCCCGTCCACACACAGTCCTCTTCGTCTAACTGCTTTGTCCATGCTTTCCTGAATTCTTTACTACCTGGTGGTCCTTGGCCGAAAAGATCATAGTCCTTTCTATTACCCCGAGCATATGATCTTGATGCTGAAAAAATCCAACCCAAAATCAGTTTAACTCCCTGATGCAGCTATACATGATTGAGCCTAATCCATACAATTCAATCGACTAGATCACTTCCTCGTCAATCTAGGAGAAGGAAGTAATGTCAAGCACACATCACAGATGTACAAGAGCCCCGCTACCTACAATGCTTTAATTGACCCTGCTTAAACATACTGGACACATATCCAAAAAACGTCGATCCATTTCAAAAGATAAATGTTGAACAAGTTCCTTATTATGAAGATTTCAATTTCTGCAGAGACAGTTTATGCTAAAACCAATAAAAATACACTTACACTTCTCATGAACTGCACCAAACTTAAGCAACTTTTATACAATGCAACACTCCACCTACACACATGCGCGCACACACAGACACATACACGCAATGACGCACATGCTGTCCACGCGTCCTTGTGTCTTAACACAGGACTTTCGGACCCAAAAAGACACTTGAACACTTCAAATCACAACCAAAACAAGAAATTTCACGGCAAATCGGACTCCCAAACTCCCAATAACAGCACTAAAACGATCTCCCATGGCCCAAAGTTGTCAACTTTTTAACCAGAAAGTTGTAACAATAACAGTCTAACGACACTGATTTTCGCCACAACGCCATCCATAAACAAATTACCACAAATCAAAGCTTGTAGACATAATCAAAACTTCAAAATCATCACATTTAAAATCATAATATATACAAGAACAAAGTAAGACCCTTGAAATTTTACACAGGGAAACACAAAATGAAATACACTAACTTGGGACTTTCATCAAACAAATGGAGTGCATTAAAAAAAAACCACAAATTCCTAAAAATTACGGTATACCTTGAAATAATATGGGCTGAAATTTTCTGGGCAAATTTAATTGGGTTGAATTTGCTGCAAATGAATCAGAAAATAGTTCGAACCTGTGCAAGAATTAACCAAACGTTCCAAATTTAGAAATGGGATTTTCTCGGTTCATAATTATAAAACTTCTGAAATACGCAACAAAATTCAGAGACCAAGAAAAAGAACAAGGGAAACTGAGAGGAGAGGAGAAACCTTGATGAAGGAAAGCGGGAAATGCGAGAGGAGAGAGATGGCAGTGATGAGAAGCGGGTACAAAGCCTTCGCGCCATTTTCCCCAACGACACCGAACCACTTCTAACTGTAATTTAAATGGTTCGGTTGGTTAACTGGACTAGGGTTCGAGTCGGGTTTGGTGGTCGGAGCTGCATCGCCTTCCGCGAAATTGATTAGCTCGGTTTATTATACTAGAGTTTACGGTTGAGATTTACGGTTGAGATGAGCAGGTGTTTTTTTTTTATTTGAATTGACGTTACAAATTCAAAGCATTTTTTGTAATCTCATATGATTTCGTGAAAGGTACTCCGTGTCACAATCGTTATTCTTTCCAAAATACGAGTTTTGATCTATGGGCGACATGGATACGGTTTTCAGAAATGACCTTATTGATTGATTCAACTAACATGCGTGATTTAGACATTCGCCTTTAAGCTTCAACGGTCTTTAAACAAAACCATCGCTTTTGCAAGCAGGGTAGACGTGACTCGATGAAGAACTTCCAGTTGCATTAGGAATTTGAGAGAGTGTTATATCTCTCCAGAAACGCTCTCTGAATACCGTTGCATGCAAGAAAAAAAAAAGGGGAGGGGGGGGGGGAATGTACAAAGAAAAGGGTTTTCCGTAATGAACAGGCACACTGTGAAACCATCTGAAAGTCTGAGAGCAGTCTTAACTTATGTACAATCAACACTCATTCCGTAACTGGGTTCATAGTTGCCAGCGTTCATCTACATTCATTCATCTCGGGTACTCCAGGAAAAAATGCGTTACATGGGCATGTTTAGTTCCTCCAACGTCTCAACCACCGGGGCATACTGCAGTGAAAACAGGCGCAGAGAGGTTAGAACAGTGTTATGCTAAAGAATGGAGTAATGGATTGCAGTACCAGGAAAAGAGTGCTCTTAAGCAATAATAGAACTGACCTCATCATCGTCGTCAAAATACAACCCATCAACTGCACTTTTATGCTGGAATTCCCACCCCAACGTGTTCTCAAGTAATTCCTTGAGCTTTCTTGTCTGTTAAAATTGGAGGAAATGTCAAATATATACAAAGAGTATAACAGTGCATTAAGTTGTAGCACGTAACAGACAACGCATGACATCGTCAAATTTCATATACATTTGCACATTCGAAAGGCAAACAACATTTAGTTTTCCTAGTTCCACACAAGATCCAACACTATCTTTTCAGTGTGGTATGCAATATTTGGGTATGTTAGATGATGCCCTGATGAAACCCGTTGGTTTAAAACGGAGCAACAAAGGTTCATTGTTCCATATTACAGAAGCAGCGAATTCAAAAGACTATGGAAACAAGAACGTACAAACAGTGGTGTGTTGCTTCAGGACACATTGAACAAGGATATCACAGTCAAGCACAAAGGATTTAATTTAAAAAAATAAAAGTCGTGATACTCATAGCATAAGGTTCAGCAAATGGACTACCTAAGGATATTTTGCAGTTTTATCCAGACATGTCCACTCATACTGCGCCAGCAGGAGCAAAAAGAGCATTCATGGGGTCTCTGCTGGCAAATAACTTCCGCAGGGAAAGAACGTGAAAGCATGCATACAGTTCCAATATGCAGGAGCGAATGTTTCGAATAAAAAGATGAAGCAGGCTGTGATTAGAAGAAATGAATAATACACAACAAGCCAGGTAAAGTATACTCACCCATGTCAAAAGATCACCATCAACAACTGAGGCTTCACTGCGCAGTGAAAAGAAATCCTGTCAATCAGTAATATGTGATGTCAAACTTACTAACCAGCCAAATAGCTAGCCTAAATCTATATAGAACAAACCATCAATTTCTTATGGTCTTAGCAGCCAAAGATGCCATATTATACTCTCTAACTGCTGAAAGTCCAGAACCCCATCCCCCTTCAAACACAACTGACAGCCCTAGGGGTCCACGAAACAAGAAAACCAAAGTCATACAGGCGACTTGATGAATGAGAAAATGTGGAGTGCATCTTTACACTGCAATAACTAAATGCATGAAGGACTGTGGGGAGATATCTGCCGTAGCCCATGGGCAGACAAATCATCAAGGGTACATGACTGGAGACATGGCTTTGCCGCTTTAGCTCACGAATTCCAAGATTTATCATTCTCTAAATACATAGTGGTGCATCAAAATAAGAGAATCTAATCACAGATATAAGCAAGCACATATTAGGTAGAATTTCTTACCTTGCAAAGGTGATGCAGAAAGCTATCAGTTGAAAACCACGAATCATCCAATGCCAATGGTGACTCTTTCTCTAACTCCGTATTTCTTGTCCGCTCTCTCTGAATTCCGTATTTTAACTGGTAGTACATGCATCTGATGAACTACAACAAATGGTGTCAAAATGAGACAAGGAAAATTAGTGCTCCTGATGTTTGTTCGTTTCCTGAAGAAATCTGCTTCAATATAAGGTTGAGATGGTTATAACATAGTGAATTTTGAGCCAAACAATAAAATTCAAGATCTTACATACCTTTGTAAATAACTGGCTCCTTGTATGAAATGGCTGCAAAAAACAAATTCAGAGAATTCTGTAGTAAGTAGCATTTCACAGAACTCAACCATAGGAAACAAACAAAGAAGCTTCGGGGCATATGCTAAGCTTGAAAACAACAGCTGTTAAGTTTATCGCTGAACAAACCGCATACTGTGAGAATAATCTGACGTTAAATTTTGAGAACAAAAGAGTAAAGCCTTAAAAGCTCATAATGAAACAAAAAGTTTGGAGCAGGAGTAAGAGCATAGAATAATGAGTAGTCACTAGATCAATAAACGTCAGTCTGTTACTGAAACACTAGACTGGAGACTCTGGACTTTGCCAGTCAGGATAAAAGAGTAACATAATAAAGCAAAGACTTTGACCCCAAGTTTTCTCTACATATATCAGGCTTTCAGGCAAACTTTTATCTAAGCTACTGAACCATCGCAATGTACTCCATCATACATTCCCAAGCTTTTTAATGATAAGAACAGTTCGCCTGAGCTTACAAAGGCGATAATGGTCAGTTGCTTTGAAATCGGAAGTAGTAATAAAATAGGTAACTTAAAAGGAAGATATATCTAGACATCCCTCCAATGTGTGTCTGTGAGTGTGTGTGATTTTGTCTCCTCTTTTCGTTCTTTAGTTACTATTGATGCATGCAGCAGAAATCAAGGATGTGGGCCACATATATAACCCTCGAATTCCGAAGGGATGCTATGGTTTTTTAAATGGCATGATTCACCTAAAAGCCAAGTTGACTTCAGAAGCTCGCATAACTATTCATAAAGACTCAAGACATTTGCGAAGGGAGAACCAAGGGCAGAAAGGGAATATATACTCTATTAGATTCAAAAATCAAACACGTAGGGGTGATTAAAAACTAATTTTCTCATTCTAACTGTAAAAGCGAGGAATGTGGGTAAGCATACTTACAGCTTCAGTACATCCCAATAGAAGACTGACCAAAGATTTCCATTGTAGAAATCCTTCTAATGATTGGCCCATCTGAAAAGACACTACTGTCAATAACATGTGAATGCTCTAAAGAAAATCGCATGATTACTTGTTAACTGAAAGAGATTCATAATTACCAGAAATGCAACAAATGCAAATTGCAGCTCGCCAAGAAGTCTGTCTTCAACACCATCATACCCTTTCATAAGAATGTTCTCCAGGACATGAGTCTGAATGGGCCAGCAAAAAGTACTCCGTATCATATAACGAAATGAAAGTTAATGGTGCAAATTGATAATCTCAGTTTAGCAGAAAGCACAGACTAGAGAAAAAATGTTGCCGCAGAAATACCTTATCAAGATTTAATGATGTAAGGTCTGCTCCAGACACGCCTTTCTCCTTGATAACTCTAGGAATTGATGTGTAGTAACATCCTTTACTGCAAACTTTAATTTCTGGAATTTCATCTTTTTTATTAAACTTCTTGTTCTTTAATTGTTCGGCCAAAGCTTTCTCCATTGTGGTTTTAGGAACACTGCCAAGGAGGCTTGATTCAGATGCCACTGTGATTTCCCCTCCTATAGGTTCTGCATAAGAGGAGATAATAGAAGGCTGTCAGTGATATCAAAGCTTCTAAAAAAAAATTATCGAACAAATATGATAAAAATAATGCAGGGAAAGATGCAGTCCTAAATTCAGACTGCCTAGCCACATAGCTATACAAGACAAACTGCAGCAACCTGATACCTTCATATCACGTCATTAGACTCAATTACCACAATACGTTATCTATATTGTCCAACTCTACTCACAATACGTAGGGGTCATTACTGAACATCAGTCTACTTCGGTTATTTTGGTCTTGGCTGGTTTTATGGCATTAAAAAGTAAAGCATAGGCCACATGATAGACGGATAGCTCATACCAATACGATCGATGACATCTTTAGTGATGTAATTTGACAACCGCTTCCAATCTTCGTAATCACTCAAAGAATAAGGGCCAAGTTGTCTATCAAATTCCATGCATTTCACTGCTTGAGTATATCTCTCTTCCTACATTGAAACAAACAGGATTGGTTTTTTTAAAATTTGACAGCATAACACAAAAGGGTAGTAGAACAATTAAATGGAGCACTTGTCACAATCTGTAAAAGTAAGTGCACACCTCTTCTTCTGGAACCCTGACCAGCCGTTCCTCTTGTAGATTCCATTTCCGAACCACCACCTGTACGTCCCAAAACAAATGAGATCCCGCCATTGACTAGTATTAAACGACAAAGCATAGGACTTTGAAAAGAACCAAACCTCAGATGGGGTTGTGTCAACAAAGAAGCCAATAACAGGAGAGAACTCCTTCCCGTCTCTGCAAGTTAAGTTACACCTCCATATCAGTTAAGCAAACCACTGAAAGTAAAAACAGTAACACATAACAGCTGTGAGATGGATCATATTCGGTATATATCAACAACAAAAAAAAGGTATCATGAGCATACCTCGTTGAAGAGCTGTAAAATACAAAGTGGACGCCAGGAGGGATCATCTTAATACCCTTGAAAATAGGCCCAGCCGAGAAAACCTATCAGCAAAAGTATTCACCTTTATCAGAAATTTAACATAGCAAGCTATAGCAACTAGCAGATAACGTCAGAGACAATATCAATCTGTGACGGCAACTATTCACGTATTAATCCCGGGAAATGATTCTCCAAGCTCATAAGGGGGAAATTGCATTACGCGCATCAATTTCAGACACAGGGATGACTGAAGATCCACTAGTTGATGAAACAGTATTGACATGTAACAGCTCCTAACATACATCAACCTAATCAAGATACTTTCAAGATATCGCTACAAAACACGATTAAGCGACGAAAATTCACAACTAAACACATATTTCCAAATTCCCACCCATCTGATTATTAAGCCACTAATCTTCTTCACGAATTTCTACCAGCTGCTCTTCAACCTCCCCTCACAAGTCACAACTTCCAATTTCTCACAATACTAATCTCAAAATTAAGTAAATTTCCACTCTTTATCTCCTACAAATCAAATTAAACTTCACTGACAAGTTGTAATCTATGAACTTTAATACTCCAATTAGAAATCATCAGCCAAATCAAAGAACTTTCACCACTCTTTCAGATAAAACTCCTAACATATATCACCAAAACATCAGATTATAGCTAATATCATTGATATCTTACCTTACAAGTTACAACAAACAAAAGTATGAATAACATGGCTGATTCAATTGCACATTTGCACCACATACATCATCACAAAGAACACAAAAGCTACCAGTAACCCAGATAAACAAAACCAAAAAGAAAGACTAAATTTTGAAGAGAACCCAGAAAAAGTGAAAGAGAAGCAACCCAGATAAACAAAACCCAGCACAAAAAAAACACAAAAATTGTAAAGAAAACCCAGAAAAAGTGTAGAACCTGAGTATCAATGCCGATGAGAGTGTACTGAGGAACATCGAGAAATAGAAGAGTTGAACCGTACTTCACAAGCTCTGCAGCTTTTTCTGCATCCATCTCTTTGTTTTCTTTCCTTCTACAGTAAATTTTTTTCCAGTATACAACTGTTCTTTCTTCTTCAAGTTTCAGGGTTTTTTTCTCGGAAGTTCGCAAGAACAGTGAGAATTACCGCTTGTTCTTTTTCACGTCTTATTTGATGAAGATTATGGGTCGGTTATTTAGTGGATTTGGGCTCCCTTTTTGCTGTAAAGCTAGTCCGTTTTTTAGTACGGTGGTAGGTACGAGAGGTTAAAATACTCGGAATTCAAAATACGGGATTAAGGCCCCGTTTGATAAGAATGCATCTTTTGAAACTAATCTAATCTGATATGAATGACTCTGAACTGATCTGATCTGATCTGAATGTGTTGAAATTTTGATTGAATTTCAACAAATTAGTATCAGTTATTGACCAAATACATTGATAGAAATTTGAACATTCTTGATCTGATCTGATTTGAATGACTCTGATCTGATCTGATCTGATCTGAATGATTCTAAACTGATCTGAATACTACTACTAATAAGTCATATCAAACAGGGCCTAAGTATTGACAACTTCGTAAAAAATACGACACGAGAATAAGAATGGATTTTTCAAACAAATAGTAGGGAAATATTGTTAATTACTACGGAGTCCTCCAGCAATTAACACATTGTTAAAGTCACTTCATATGTTACATTCATGCAAACTTTTAATAAATTGGTCGAAATCCGTGGATGAGCTACCACTCTTAATTGTTGAGGTAGCGGCATTTGCCATCCTACTAACTCGATCCCTTTCTGGTCGTGTGGATGTAACGGATTTGGTCAGCAGTTGTGCTATATCATTCGAACTTGGAACACCCATTGGATTGTCGCAGTTCACTCGAAAACCCAAACCCAACTGGTCCATCACAAGCTGAGCATTGGAGTATTGGTCTGCGCCCATGGGCCAAGCCAACATGATAACCCCCGACCAAATGGCTTCCATTATCGAGTTCCACCCGCAGTGAGTTAGAAATCCGCCTACGGCTCGATGCTTCAAAATTGCACGTTGTGGTGCCCATCCCTTGATTATAAGCCCATTTTCATGACTCATACGATCATACTCACACCCACTTATATTGGTATCCATTCCCTCCTCACCATCTACTTCTCGAACACACCATACAAAACTTACCTTACTTTGCTCCAACGCCAAGTTCAAAACCAATGACTCCTCATTAGTCAAAGTGGTGCGACTCCCAAAGCAAATATACACAACAGAACAATCTGCCTTCCCATCTAGCCACGTCATCACCTCCTCACAATTGGCCCCACTAGCTTGTGCCGCATCATCAGGTAGAAGTGGGCCCACGGCCCATACCCTTTTATGGCCCATTTCCTTCATAAACTGGTCAACATAGACTTTCTCCAACTCCGAAAACGTATTGAACACGGCTCCGAAACTAGTGAGATTGGTCAACAAGTCAGCCCGAAATATGTCCCAATCCTGGTCACCCGGTTTTCCACTACGGAACAAGAAAGACAACTCGGACCACTTGAAAACGAGACCTCAACATCCGGGTCATTTGTCGGGTTGTCGGGTACGGATTGCCACATAGAGTACAAAACGACACAACCAAAAGCACCTGATGGGTAGAACACGACACGTGGCAAGTCAAGATGGGAGCAAACCTTGTGGGTCCAAGAGCAGAAGAAGTCAGAGATAATGACACGTGGAGGATTCAGTTGGGACCCACACCAAGAGATGATTGGGTCAGACAAAGCGTGTAGAGCACGTATCCTTGACGTGGGTGATGGAGTATCATCATCAGTAGCTAAGGGTAGTGGAGGGGAAAGAATGAGAGGTTGGAGTTGTGGAGGAGGGAAGGAGGAGAGAAGAGGTTGGAGAAGAGATAAAGAAGATGGGGTTGTTAAGAAGGTGATGTTAAGGTGGCTGTCGCGGTGGCCGAGCAACCGTCGAGTAAGGTCGAGGAGGGGGATGACGTGCCCCGGTGCCGGGAAGGGGGTGATCAACACATGGTGTTTTTCATTGTTAGACTTTTTCATGGTGGTGTAAAGAAGAAGTTTTGTTAAGACTAGAATCACTGAATCAAGTAGCCATATAATCTAGACACTCTTGTACTTCTTTATTTCTATGTTATGCTACTGATCTTCAGAAAAAAAGAAAAAAAAAGTAGCCATATATACATATATAATGTTGAAAGTTAAACTTGATTATTGCATGTGTTACACAAATAAGTGCAAGACATTACACCATTGGAAGTTTAAGCAA
>JBBYHQ010039309.1:0-32765 GCA_038382645.1 Spergularia azorica | reverse complement strand
AACTATTTTTCTAGTAGGATTAGAATAGATCGCCAATCATGTATATATCTTTTTAATCAGTATGATCATGTATATATATCTTTTAAAGCCATGCTCACAATTTAATACCCACGTATCCATCTGATTTCAAAGCTAGTTAGTTCTCAAGTCTCAACAATATAGGATTTCGACATAAGCTAATAATCAATATGTAGTAGGATTCTGACATATGCATTGACAATAATGAAAACGTAATAGGATTTTGTAATCCTAAACTCCTACAATTTTACAATAGTTGGACTCTCTCACAAGGCTAGAAAAATAAATAGAATTTTGTGATTAATCGAGAAAATAAGCAAAAAACGTAGGTTCATGAAAATAGTCAGCTTTATATATATGTATGTATTGATGATTGATATTGATTGATATTGATATATTAGATTAGATTATCACAACAACTACGATTTGTCTCACCACCAAAAAAAAAAAACAACTACGATTTGTCTCAAATACAGGAAAAGGGTCTAATTAAAGACTCTACTCTACCATACCTTGCACAAACTTCTAGCTACCATGTTCTGCTCTATATCGACAATCAAGCATTCAAGACACCCTCCAACAAATCATGAAGTCATGTAATATCATAAAATTATATTTTAGCATTCCACTCACCAAAAATCATCTCAAGAAACCAATTAAAATACGTTAAAGTCGAGTTCAACAATAGCCTGCTAACCCTTAGATACCAGAATACATGATTGGTATTTAGGAGCCTCTTAAACTAACTGATATATTTTACACCACTATGCAACTTGAAAGTCATGTTCTCAACATATCGTCAAGGAGATATGCAACAAATACTTAAACTAGTCCCAAATAGGAGATTGCGCAAGCACTCAACTTTTAGAGCTCATTACAGGTTCATAAAGGCATATTTGTAGTGTTTCAAAGTCCTATCATCGTCCTATCATCAAGACCTGTTACTGTACGATAACTTAAGATTTTTTTTGGTCAATTACATGAAGAGACAATGTGTTTCTAACCAAATTGCGAAAACCCTATGTTCATTATACTAGAATCAAAGAAAGGCAACGAAATGATAATGAAAATGAACTTAATTGATTGGGGTTAGTTCCCACAGATCTTAGAAGTAAATAGAAATGAGAATTAAAAGTTTAAGTTGTTATTAAATAAAGTAAATATAACCTGTAACCCAACCCCCCCCCCCCAATCTCGAATCCTTTTATATTATTTATTTATAATACAAGAATATCGCAAGCGATCACAAAAATTAATCCATTTCTAGATTAAGAAACCCCAATAAACATACAGTTATCGCGCTGGATAAAAATATATACAAAAAATAATGTTAGTCACGCAATTAAGAACCTCAATTCAACTCAGAAATTCAGAGCCAACAGGAAAGATAGAAAAAAACATGCTTACTAGTTTATCAAATATATATCATGGGAGACAATATGTGAGAATAACATGTGAGCACGCACGTGTTGCATGTCGGAAAGACTATATTGAATGCGGACTTTAGTTCCAGTTTGATCCAACATATACGCCATTGTATTAAAATTATATACCCCGTATTACAATAATTCTAATCAAATCAAATCAAATCAAATCAAATCGGAATTACCTAAATCGCAATAAATGAATCCAGTCGATTTCTTATATTCATTCGTCCAAATTAGCCCTTGCCATACTACCTCATTTTGGTACTAGTCTATTTGCGACTATCTTCGCTGGTTCAGGAGCGAAATTTTACTTGCTCCACATTCCGGTGCAGTTGTATGTCCCAACAGGAAGGTGTTAGCGAGAGAAATTCCTTTTTTTCTGAGTACAGTTTGAGTGTTTCACTTGCACTTTCTAAGGTTGGAATAGAATTGAGGTTGAGGTAGTTTCTTTATTATGGTAGATGGCTACGTATGTCGCCAGTACTTTTGGATCTTGATCCCTTTTGAGTACCCACCCAAGTCAGTACTTGTCGCGACTGCAATGAATAAGTATATGTGATAAAGCTCACGCAGAAGCTTGTGGGGTTGTACCTGTGTATCAATGCCAAATCTATGAATCTAAAGTATGAACTTCTGGGAGTACGCAACTGCAACCAATGATTAATCACATACCGATAATCTGTGTTCCTGAGAGATAAACTTAAACATGGTAAAATTCAAGGACTTTACTACACAGACGACCACTGGTTGAGCCCCTGTCATTCTATTCCACCATTGCTATTTCACAGAATTTGAAAAAAAAAATGCAGATGTGATGTGAAGTTCGGCTTTATTAACACTAGTACTAGATATCATCAGTACAAAAGAACTTACAATTTATAAATAATTGGAAAACTGGGGAAAAAGACTACTTAAACGTCCCCTTTTTTTTCTAAAACTGAAGAAAATTCAAAGCTCAATCTTTAACTTGGAATGCGATCTAGCAGCTACTTCGACCTCATAAGGCATACATCTTCGGTGTGTCTTCATTGTATGCGTACAAGTCGTTCAATCAAGTCAAACAAAGGTTGATCCTTCAACTATAAGTACAGTCGTACAGACAGAGTGATGCCAACCCATGTCAGTATCTACGCAGCTGAGCCAGCCAATTCTTTGCCAGGAGTTGCAAGAACAATGTGTTGAGGCTGTGTTCAATGTTAAAATGTCAACAGCTGACTACAACTCAAAATATTCACAGCCAAGTGAAACCAAAACAATAAGAAATGGATCAATATTGCTCACAATCTCAAACACTAAATCGGCACTTGCAGTCAAGATAAACTTAAGTCGGGTGAAACTTAGAGGATAGCTAAACTCAGGAAAAAAAGACTGTTGTATGAGCTTGTTGGCAATTGGCACTCAAGACCTCAAACCAAAGGGAGGATAGAAGTTTACCTTTCACACCAATGTTCAAGTAAGATTTCATGTCGCAGAGATCAAGGAGTGTGACAACCGAATACATAGGTCTTTTTTTTGTAGGTAAAATCTCTCCCTATTTTCTGTTTCTTTCTTTTTACTTTTTTTTTTCCTTTTTTTTTGATAAGAAAGTTTTATTTGTAATGCTATCATGTACTGGTTGTTCCTGACTACATGATCGGTTAAAGAGGTTACTTTCCAGTTTTCCCTTCACGATAAACAGAAGAAAGTTTACACTAGCCTAACAGTCTCCTTCCTCTTTTTCATTCTTCCAGCTTATCACAGTGACCTTTAAGCAACCACCGATATGAGATGAGAGGGAAAGGATTTCTGGACCTCGAGAACCAAAGATATAAACTGAAAGATAGAAGGTATCTACTGAATTTAGCATCAGCGTAATAAAGTTCTCCGCAATTATTGGTCAAACAAAGGATATAACCCCAGTAAAGACAATTAAGGGACAGCTCAACTCAGAAAAAGTGCAGACAAGTACAGTAGTAAACTAAATGAGATTACTGGGGTATGTGTGGCAAACATACCTCAGCAAGCTCCTGTTCATGTTTGGGAATGAAAGCAGTGTCGACGTTTCCATTTTTGAAGTCCTGTGGACATGACAGAAACAAAAGAATTGAATGAAAATCCATAAGATGCCAAAAGAAAAGGGAAATGATAACGATGACAATGGATGATATGACGCTAACCCCAATACCTCAAAAGGCTCCTGCCTCGCGAGGTAAGGGGGAATTGGATGTACAAAGCCTTACTTCTAATTTAAAAAAATTGAAGCTGTTCTCAAACACGCAGTATGAAAATTGCGTCGAGAATTGCATCAATAGGCTACTACTCAATATAAAGAGAATACACATTTTGGTGAGCCAGATCCCTTTATTTCATCATTTTCCAAAGACCAAAACTAAATAACAATGTTCTTTGGCTCCTTTGGAAATTGAATTATACGATGACAATACAACAACATCTTTAACCCCAGTGCCTAAAAGGCTCCCGCCATAAGGCGGGGTAAGGGGGGGGGGGGTCGGATGCATGCAAGCCTTACCCCTACTGAAACATAGAGAGGCTGCGCATGGATGACCCAAAATGAAAATTGCTTCGAGAATCGCACCGACTGACTGCTACTTCACAAAATAAGAAGCACAAACAGTTTTATGAGCCATTTTGCTTTATTCCATTATATCCCAAAAACCAAAGAATAATTAGTCTTTGGCTCCATTGGAAATGGAAAGAATTATATGATGACAATAAAAGGAATAAAAAAATAAATCACCTCGATGTCAAGAATAAGCTTATGGTATTCAATAGTTGTAGGGACTCCTGCAAAAAGAGCATTGGATAAATGTTTCAGTAAACAAAGCCAATCCCGGGGACCGGAAAAACTCAGCAGGATAGCTTAGTGGTGATTTCAACACTTGGAAGAAAACCAATTCACCTGTAATGATTGTATCTTCGAGGGCCCTCTTCATACGAGCAATGGCCTTCTCTCTAGTTGGAGCCCAAACAATCAGCTGCATAAAAAAAAAGCTAGCATAGTTCAGTAATACACGTGTACTGTACAAAGTACCAAAAGGCCCAAGACACAAGGTTTTATCTCTTCGTTTAAAAAGGGATAAAGGAAAATGAACGAGTTAATTACTAAAATGAGATTGCTGGCAGTAGAGAAATTTAACTTCCTCTTTCTTGCACTCTTCCACAGATAATCTAAAGTTCTAAACAAATAGCATGCCATACTTGCATATAATCAATCAGGTGCCTTAGAAAGGTCTAGACAAGTACAAGCAAATTAAAGTCACACAGGTGCAAGGAAATCAACATATTCCACAAGGAAACCTGCATCAAAGCACTTTTCAGAATCTGCTGAGTTTTTCAAACCGTTCTACGAAAAAAGTTCATATGGAGGAGGGAGAGAGATCCAGCCAATCCTTACAGATATCTTTACAAATTTCAAACATGTTGAAAACTTAAAATCAGTTATTAGCAAAACCATTCACCCTGAACATGTACATGTTTCCTAGGTACAGACGTAGAGAGTCTGGTCTCATAGACAAACCTTGCCAAGAAGAGAATCGTAACTTGGTGGAACAACATAGCCAGGATAAACATGGCTATCCATCCTTACAAACGGTCCTCCAGAAGGCAGGTAACTGGTGATTTTCCCTGAGTTAAGAGTCACACATAACTTTAGTTTACCAAAATACAAAGGCTAACATGCATATGATGCAGAGCTAGCTAGTATCAGATAGGATTCAGATTAAAAGACAGCAAAATTTCTACCATATCATAATGTAAATAATTTCATCAAACTTAACAACAAATCAAAACAGCAATGGAAAACAGAGAATTATAACTAAATAAGGTATATGGAATGTGAGTTTTTCTACGGAAATGGAAGAAGGTACGGGCTTGTGAAGCTTTGCTAGTATTAAAAAGAATAAAAAAACATGTTTTCAATGCAACATAAACTTAGTGGCATTTCTAGAGAGAAGCAGAGCAACCCAGATTAATGGATCATTAATAATTCTACATTACATTGAAGCTGTTGTGGAGGAAGGCTCCCAAACTTGGACAGAGATTGTTGTTCTCTAACAAGTTTGATACTACAGATCTATAGCAATGAATGTATAGGTACCAACTTTGCTGTCATATAAAAGTATGACACAAAAAATATGGAAGACAAAACTCTTCATCATAATATTGCCAAATTAGCTATTAGTATAATGATCAAGCCTTCCCTTTTGCAAGGTTTGCCTTCCAAATGAAGTACAAGGACTTAGTAGGGAGAAGGAGTAGACATTGTCATCACTTATCTTTTCAATAGTCTGAAATATCAGAACTATAGGAAATTAGGAATAAAGTGAAAGTGAACATGAAAAGCCAAATCGTCAATCACTTTAAATCCATCTTTCACCACAAAATTCTAAATCTGCTCCTCCAAATGCAACATAAAATACTGCACGGTGTTACAAATTTTTTGCATAAAGGATATCGTGCTAAGACACAAAAGTCTCCCTAGCTATAAACATCCTTACGGAAACTAATCAAACCCACTCTATCAAGCGGAAAGGTCACAGTACAGGAGGACTCAGATCTTCCTGCAAGCATGTGTAATTAACAGGTATGCTTAATCATGGACATCAAAGTAAACCATCAAGATTCAAGATGATCCAGTAAATCATCAAGCATCAATGGTATGAAGATCAGTTTAAAGGAGCATTTTTTCAGTGCCAAGACAGAAAAGTTTGGAAACAGGGGGGTGGGGGGATAAGTGATAATAGTACAGTGTAATAAAGCTTTTGCAATAAGAATAATTAATTCAAAGATATAATGGAAATCTTCCTACCAGGCCCTGGACGGAAGCCCTTGAAGGCATCTTCTGCATTGATTCGGCATTCAATTGAATGTCCTTGAAGCACTATATCCTCCTGCAATTACATTAGCAAATAATTAAGCACCAAAACTACATTACAGACCAAACTTTAGAAAATAATTCTGTTATTACCTGTTTGTAGCGGAGTTTCTCGCCCATAGCCACTCGAATCTGTTCCTCAATCAAGTCAGTTGAGGATATCATTTCGGTCACAGGATGCTCCACCTAAATGTAGCAACAAACAAAACCCCACTTGGTAAATACACCTGACTAGTGTAAATCATGAAATTTTTTACACCGTAAGTCCATGAATTCATTTAACCTGGATCCTGGTGTTCATCTCCATGAAGTAAAACGAGCCTCTCTCGTCCAGAAGAAACTCCACCGTTCCAACGCCAATGTAACCTATTGACGCTGCTGCAGCAACGGCAGCATCTCCCATGGCTTTCCGTAATTCTGGAGTCAATGCAGGAGATGGTGCTTCTTCAAGCAGCTTCTGGTTCCTTCTCTGCAGAAAATTGTATGCCAGTGAGTAAGTGAAAGCTAATTTTTTTGTGTTTAACACAATCGTCACCCCAGACAATAGAAAGCTTTAAATTTTGAAATATAGATAAATAAATAGTCACTTATAGGAGCAAATACTTGTACCAAGCAGCATAAAATCTCACAGATTCAGCCAACAAATATAAACTAGAAAACATTTACGCTCCATCAAGAACTCACTGTTATGAAATCAAAATTCTATCCCATTAGTTAAACCAAAAACACATCATTTTATGAGGCAACCAGCCAACAGCCTGTCCTCAATGAAAAGGTATTTTCCGTTACACCTCCAGGATGAATTTAGTACGCTCTACCCAAGAATTCTGAACCCACAAAGGGAATATGCAATCCATCATCCCATCTTACTAAATATATATGAGAGAATTCAGCCCACAATGACGAAATAGTAACACAGGAATCCGAAGGAAAAGCTGTAACAATTTGTTTTTTGTCTTTTGTTTTTAATTTTCTTCTTAAGATGAAATACTTGGGCACAAATAAATCTTGGATGAGAAAAATTGTATTAATGGACCAAAGAAAGTTACAAGAGTGGAGGACAAGGTATCCTCCAGATACTACGGAGTAATTGTGGACTACAGGTTCTCCCAATATGTTGCAGAATCATGACAGGAAAATCCTTAAAAGAGCCAGCTTACTTAGCCCATAAACACACAAGTAAACAATCCGACCCCAAACCTAATCAAGGTGTGGCAGTTTGTAGAAAAATGAATAAACTGAAAACAACTCCAAGAAATCAATCAACAAAACAGAAAAAGTAAGCTAAGCAAGCCAAAGAGATACCTGGATACTGCAATCACGCTCCCCGAAGTGTACAACATTTCCAAACTTATCTGCAAGGACCTATCAATGGTAACAAACTAGAGGTTAATAAACTAACAGTATATCTGTCATTTGTCAATAGGAGAAACTATACATGGGTTAGTAAGGATTATGTACAAGGTACCAACAATACCAATATCATTACACCAACAGCCATAAAAGGGGTGGTAAGAATTCAGTACCAAGTACCAACATAACCGATACCATTACACAATTACACCAACAGCCATAACAAGGTCCTCGCCTAGGATGGGGTCAAAGGCTCAGATATGAGCATTAACCTTACGATTCAAAAAGGTCATATCTAACTATCAATTGGATCGAAGCTCACCAACCCATTGACAGAGAATCAAGCAACAGTCAGCCCTTTGAAGAGATTGAACTAGAAACCGAAGTTCAGGCATGTGAACGACAAATTGGCAAGGGATCAACAATGATCAGAATCGAATAAAAGTGTAGAGAGAAGATCTACCGGATTACAAGAGGAAAAAAACGTAAACAAAAAAGCAGGCAGGTATTGAAACAAATCCCTCGTGACAAATACGGATAATGGCTAAGTAACTTATGCTACTGTTCTCTTTCATTCCTTGGTGTCTTGTCTACCCAAAGAAAAAAAAAAAAAAAGAGAATTCCAGATTTCCAGACATGGTTAATGTTATTGTTGTTCTTGTTATTGCTGTTGTTGTTGTTGTTGCTTTATCATGATATCTTGTCCTTTTAAGGCTCTCAATTGAGCCATCTGAATTCATCATTACCATCTAGAGCAGCTGAGACATTGCGCAGCTCATTTTTCCAGTTTACACATGCCTTTAATGTTTTGGCAGGAAAACAGGTGACCAAAAAAAGGTTCCATTACTAAGCCCAAAACCTTACTCGAATGTCAATGTCACTCACTCCATGCATCCTGATTCCTGAATTCTACCCCAGCCTACTGTCAAACCTTCAATAGGAGAAGAGAACAGAAGACTATATAGTGAAGCACAGAATACCATACTACACCAGTCGCAGCAGTTATATTATCAGTTACAAATTCATGGCACAGCTTGTTTAGCAAACTTCTCTATTTATTTTGCAGCAACACAATTTAAAGTAAATATGAGGTGCAATATCTAGAATTCTAGATATAATTTCTATACAGTTCTCTAGCAACTTAATTCAAGGTAAAAAAATATGTGCAAACTTCTAGCTATACAACACCAGCCAGTGCGACTAAAAATACTGTTACGATACCTGAAACTCGATATGCCTTGGATTTTGTATGTACTTCTCGAGATAACATCCATCGTTCCCAAACGCGGCTGCAGCCTCACTCTTAGCTTGCTGGAGAGATGAATTAAGAATCGGAGAATAAAAACATTTATTAACATGTACCAGTAGGAGAATTTCTTGCTTTAGACACTCCCATCCCACACCAGTCCCAATTCCCAAAGTCATGCTCACTAGATAAACTTTCAAGCATAAACTTTGACCCTCAGTTAAAACTCACAGCAAAAAGTTTGCAGACTTTGCACTACTATTAATATAAAAATTAGATATACGAAGTCGTCATGGGTTGAAGTCTCCTCATCAATTATTTCTTAAAGTAGCTATGTGGGCGTTTTAAGTGGGCGTTTGTATCACGCAAGTGTCTATCTATAAGCTACAGTCACACTATAATGTAATTCTATCTGATTGACCACATAACTAAGATTTAAGAATTATAAATTTATAATAAAGGACTTACAAGCAAAGTAACAACAGAATATTCAAATATTAAGTTTACTGGAGCTTCAGAAATAATGATTTCACCTGGAGCAGTTTCACAAACTCATCTGGCTCTTTAGCAAGACGCATTCCACGGCCTCCGCCTCCAGCAGTTGCCTTCCAAAAGAGAATTATAACAATGTTTAGCCTCTAGGAATAAAAGAACTCTTTGGCCTTAGTTGCTCGTTGACAATAATACATAAAGACATTATTATGTTCGCAGAAATTTGGGTAAGATGGTTGACCATATCCGTATGGATAAATGCTTTAATAGAAGATCTCCTATACAGTTTAAGTTCAGATCACTAGAACGCCCAAAACTGTAAGGCTAATGACATTCTACAAAATGTGACACATCACAAACTAGGGCTAAACCAACTTCAGTAATTTGCATGCGTATATAATCAAACTCTAGCTTAGCTTTGACTTTTGAGTAAAATATTAGTAAGGTAATGGCTCGAGAATTTGATGTTTTAAGCAGTACACCAAAACAGTGACAGTAATGATCAAAAAAAAGAAAAGAAAAGAATAACTGAATAAGGATCACAATACTGAAAAGATTTTAACGGAAACAAATTGAGAAATTTCTGAGTTGTACACATTTGCAGTTGAGAACTAACTTGTAAACTATCAAAAAATGTTCAGCTTGATGTTTCATTTGAAGCAGAACGTGAACAGTATCTAAGCATGCATGACTAATAGACACGTCACTCATCGAGCACCAAATCACAAATGTGTAACCACCATTACAAGCATGTGAAAGGATACTGACCATATAGACATCACTTACCTTTTCAATCTAAATTTATAGTACGCAGAACTGTTAAAACTAACCAGATTAAACCTAAAACTGTAAAATTCACAACCCCCATAGAATCTGAGAATGTGGAAACTCCATTGTATCCCACCTGAACAAAGAACTGAATCTGACCTGAAGTGACCCGTGACCCGACAACAATCGAACAACTAAGCTCAAATGAGAAGATCTCCTTATAAGTGGGAGCTATATGAACTCATAAATTGCATGTGAAGCTAGCTTTAGGGCCAGTGAGTTTGTCTTACCTGAGTAATTGATTTTCTCCAAATGAAGTTTATGCCTTTTTAGTGCTAATAAAGTAATAATGAAAAGTTGTTTGAACTTTTGTAATGTTTGCGATTTTAGGAGCATTTGAACGAGAGAAATCCATGATTATGCAAGGCAAAATCATTCTCTTAGATATATGGGGGTGGTGGGGGTTTCTCATGCTTCTCTCTGGACAATGGTGGTGGGTGTCTTAAGACCGACTCCATTAACTCATCTGTGACTTTTAATTATGGCAGCAAGGACAACCTCAACTCAACTGCTTCTTCAAAAGTATTAATGATATTATTTTCCTATGATCCAAATCAAGTGATTTGGAATTGGACTTGATAATTTAAGTAGCAAAAGTAACTCAAAACAGTAATGTCTGTACACTTAAACACTGAAATTACCACTAAAAAAAACATGATCCGACAAAATAAATGAAGTTGGCTCGACGTAATAATGACCCGAACTGAACCCGACTCAGCACAACAATCGACCCGGATAACCCGACCCAAATAAGTCCCCAAACCGAATGCAACTCAATCTCAAAGGTCATGTTGACCCAACAAGAGCCGAGCCTATACGACATCTCCAAAAACCGATCTGATGCACAAGATTCTCAACTCTAGTTCACTACTCCTTAAGCTATAAGTCTATATCATTTCACTTGAGATCTCTTTAAGTATCAAATACTTTTCTTTGAGATGTGCCAGTAAAAGGTATGGTACTAAGTAAACATTTACGGCCCTGTTGCCACAAGAAATTTTTCTCTAATACAAAATACCTTGTTCCAACCTTGGAGATCTTAAGAAGGAAATTCCTGCAATAAGCTTCTGTTTCAGGAAATAAGATAGTTGATTGAGGCAGTTCTGGCGCAGCTGTAACCTCCGGCATCAAACAGAGACTTAAAGGGAGATATGGGTGAGTGGTTGTCATGGTGAAATACGTCGAACAGAGGATGGAGACAAATGCTTGGGGAGAACCAGTACCAACAGCACCACCTTCAGGGCGTTTTAAAAAGATATGCAAACTAGCACAAGCAGTGCAAAGCATAGAACACATCCAACACATGAAGTTAACCCACTAAACATAAAAAAATCAGGCGTGCCTCCCATATTTTGGAGTAGCTTGAGTACGTGGTGCTTAATAATGACTGGGAAAGTAGGTAATGAATTACTTTGTTTGGGACAGAACTTAGTTTAAAAAAGAGCGCATTGGGCACACTTGAGATGCGCCTCACATGAGGCACCAGCTAAAACGCTCAGGGCACGAGGTGCAGAGCCTCGCTACTAATGAAACGTTCGGCTATATGATTTCCAACTTTCTTTTTCTTCTAGTTCCTTTCTTCTATCCTTTCGTTCGCCGCTTAATGCCTAACTTCTATTTCTTTACATATTCGCCCTCTTTTTTAGACAAAATGAGGGTAATCTGTTGACAAGTCTTGTCTGGAAAATAGGAATTTGTTTAAGAAAAAAAAAAGCACTTCGCTTCCATGAGACGCACGCCTTAGCCTCATGCCTTGCACCTCGTAGCAACGAGCCCTCATGGACTCGGTGCACCTCGCTTGCAACTTCAACTAATACTCACTCAGCAGACGAGAGACCAGGTCTAAGTTGCAAACATGTGTTTAATGTTGGCTTAGTTATTCAGTTTCCATATGGAGTAAGACACCCATCTTTAATATTGTTATCCTTATCGGCTTAGTTTCTAGCTCTGATTGCTTTCTTAGTGGATCCTCTCATGCCTAATACTGTTCTAGACTTATTAATAATGATTTTTGTTAGTCGGATTCAAATATTCAATATGTCATCTGTTGGCCTTTAGATTGTAGTAAACGCACCATCAACACTGGGACAAGTAGCCTGCCCACTGAGACTTTGAGAGGAACAAGGGAAATGGTAATTTGTGATTTTCATGGCGTCTTCAACCTCCATAGTGACTAGGTTTGGGCATTTTTGACAGAGCTGACAAAAGAATCCTAACCTTGAGCAATCGAAGATGCAGTCAGTCTTTCCTAGAGACAAACCTGGACTCGTGTTCTAGGTGTATTCAAAGGACAAAATTTAGAGGTGATGAACTACAAAGTACAAACACAATTTTTCATTATGGAAAATGAGGGGTGTGAAGTTTAAAGAGAATTCTTAGAAATTGTTGTACTCCTTACTACTCAATAGTTAAAATAATGGTGAACACAGAATTTCTGGCAGAGTATTTATTAAATTATTCCTGAAAGAGGCAGTTCCCTGATGAAGTTGAAATGTAGGTGAGCGTTTGTTTGGTTGAATCTGTTCCTCTTTCCCCTTTCTTAATTCCTCAGTTTCATATAAAAATAGACTTGAAGTTGACACATACCTTAATCATAACTGGGAAACCAATTTCATGAGCAAGCCTAATAGCTTCATCCGTGCTCTGCATAAATTCACAAAAATAGTGGATGCTTGATGGAAAAGTTGAGCCAACAGAGAAACTCAAATGCTGCCATGCTACTGTCCAATAAAATGTTACATCTAACTACCTGCAACAATCCATCACTTCCAGGCACAGTGGGAACACCAGCCTTTTTCATGGTATCTCTTGCAGTAGATTTATCCCCCATAACACGAATGCTGTCAGGCTGCATAGTTTCAATACGGTCAGAAATTCGATTAAAAAATGCTAGATAGAAGATACCCGAACTTAAGCTACATTTGCCACGTGACAAAAAGACCCATAGGTTCAACAATCACATAAATAGAACATCTTCTAATTTTTGTTTTTTTAAGAAAAAAGGTACACTAGAGTAAAACATTTGACGAGGTTCCTTAACACCCAACAATAAAAGAAGTATGTAGCTGAAAATCTTCATTGCATAAGCTAGTATTATATGACCCCTTAACTTTCTAGATACTTTATGAAGTTAATACAGGATATATGAAGGCCCTTTCAAATAACTGCGAAAGTTAATCAAGAAAACAAATTCTGGAAACATGGTAACTAATATTGATAATAAATTTCAGCGATGATGATTGCCATGTCCAAGAAATTATAAGAAGTATGATCATCATTTACCAAACAACCTGCTTTCAAGATACAAGCAAAAAGAAGCTCTAGTCTGTCACGACTCAAGAAATTGTAGAAGCTCATAAAAATATACTTTACAGTTGAGGAGACATGATAAATGTCCGCTTTAATTCTATTTCCTTTTCTAGTACAGGGAATAGTTTTCTCAAATTGAAATCAAGTTCAGTTGAGAAACGCAAAACCTTCAATCTAATAACGATGCTACAGTTGGTAATGTCGTTTCATGGGAGGGTAACTATCATCATTGGGACATATTGTTTTCGAGGTCTCTCAATGATTGGGAGGATCCTTCAGTTTTGAATCTCTTGGAGCTCTTTTCTTTAGTTAAGCTTGTTCCAGAAGATGAGGATGAGATAACCTGGCTGCCTGATAGTTTGGGAAGTTCCAGTGTTGGGAGTTTTTCCTATATTGTTCAAAATTCTATCTCCTAGGTTTTGTTGATTTTCCAGTTAGTACTATTTGGAGGTGTAAAGCTCCTCCCAAAACTCTTTTTTTGCTTGGGCAGCTGCTAAAGAGAAAATCTCAACTTTGGAGTGCCTTGAACGACGAGGTTTTAGTTTGGCTAGTCGTTACTCTGTGTTGTAAGGCGGAAGAAACCGTTGATCACCTTTTGCTCTCTTGTCGTTGGGTCTTGTCTTTGTGGCACACAACTTTGTCTTTATTCGAATTGAGTTGGGTTCATCTGTGGAGAGCCAAAATGTCCTCTCCGCTTGGAAGAGGAGAATGAAGAAAGAGTGGCTAGCCGAAGTGTGGAAGATGGTTCCAATAACGATTTGGTGGTGTACATGGAAAGACAGAAATCATCGCATTTTTTATGATATAATATGTTGACACACCAAGGTTTCAAACTTGGGCTTTTGAGAATGTTGTATAGTTAAAGTCAAGTGGGTTACATTCCCACTGACAGTTGACTTTAATTTTGGGAATAAGGCTTGGTTGTTGTTGTTATTGTTGTAGTCCTAGATTCCTAGATGTTGATTAGCTCTCTTTTGTATATGGGCGTCACCCCTCTAGGTGTCTTTGTATATGGGAGTCACCCTCTTGGTGTCCTTTTGAATATAATGGATATTTTATCTTACTTATCAAAAAAATAAAATGTTACAGCCACATTTCTACATGATGGTTCCTCAGAAACACTTCAAATACAGTATTAGTTTAAGGAAAACTGCCACTTCAACTAAAGAATGCTTTAGGATATAAAGGCGAGTAGATATCTAGTAGTGCCTTGCACAATTATTTATATCAGGAAGAAACTGGTGTCTAGGTTCAGGATAACTACGGATGTTGGTTATCCTAAATTCCGTATCAGAAGAGGCGAAGAGCGCTTTTGGTTTCTCTGCTTTACATTCCAATGTCAAGAGATACCACCAGTTCTCCAGCACTTCTCGAATAAGCTACAGAGCTTTAGACACACCAAGGAGACTATCTAGAAGGAATATGCTGGAATATGAAAGAGGAGAAAAATCTATGATCTAAACTACAATGCCATAGTTCAGGACATAGGGAAACCAAAATCTTATGAGCATTAGTGCATACACTACGAATACTGAATGCATAGATGGCAACTAAAGCCTCCATAATTCAGTCATATCAATCTCATAGCCCAGAGACACAAATTCAAGATAGTGGCGTGGAAAAGCTTACGTTTGGTCCGATAAAATTGATTCCGTGTTCTCTACACATCTCAACAAAGGCAGCATTTTCAGCAAGGAAGCCGTATCCAGGGTGCAACATAGTGCATCCACGGCTGACAGCAGCTGATAGTACATTGGGGATCACCAAGTATCTGTAAAGCACATTTAACTTGTTATATCAAATTTAACAAAAACAGAGATCAAAGTAAGAACAAAAGACTTTGTAGATTCTCAAGACCACCCTCAACCAATGACGTGCATAGAGAATATGCATTTGAATTAGCGAAAAAAGGTATCAAAATCATATAAGAAACTATAACAGTCTCTGGACTGAATATCTATTGGTTCATTACTCATTAGGCTCCCAATTTGCATCCATTCACCAGTTTGATTGAGACAATGTTTGTCAGGATAAAATCAAGAATTCAAAAGGCCCACCAGAATATAAGGTCTAACATAAAAGCTGCAAGAATATAATTTAGTACAGTGCAATTCAGCAACCATCTCCTTAAGGATAATATCCCCCCAAATATTTCAGATAGGTTAGGAAACCGACACATCGAGGCTCCAAAATTTTTCTTCTGAAAGATATCTTCGTCACGATATGCCGCATTCCGCTCAGCAAATAAGTAAAAATATGACCAGCCACACAGAAACAGTATAATCCACCATAATACAAACGATTGTAGTACAATTATCAAAATTTTGGCATTATGTCTTCTGAACTTTAATCTATATAACAGATTTGTCATGAAGCCATTACATATTTACTCGGTCCATGATGTAGGATCACAATGCAGGATTACTTATGCTCTAATAGCAGAAGGTGAATTTTTTACAGTGATGGTTACACTTGCGACTTTGCGAGGATCATACTAAACAGAAGCATGTTTAGGAATGCTCATCTCCTTATTATCGCATATTAAAATACTCATAACAAAAACCTTAGAAAGAGAGAATAATTTGTTAAAATACTAGCATCAAGGACTTACGATTGATTGCTTGGAGCTTCACCAATGCAAACTGCTTCATCAGCAATTTTGACATGGAGGGCATCCTTGTCTATAGTGGAGTAGACTGCAACACATGGAATACCCATCTCATGAGCAGTCCGGATCACACGCACTGCAATCTCACCTCTGTTTGCAACCAAAATTTTATCAGCACGGCAAGTTGCAGCAAGGGCTCCTCCAGCCTTTCTAGATTTACGGTTACTCTTAACTACACGAGCTGCTTGTCTGGGAAAATTAACCCGGCTACCAACTACCAAGCTACATGGAGCTACCTTGATTCCCTTGTTCTGGTTCATCCATAAACCCTGTAATCAAGAACCCATCAACGAAAATAGTTTATCATCCAGAACCCAAGAACGAACATTGCAGTCAATTCAGCACAACGAATCTAATATTCCATGATCGTCCCTAAAATGTGCTCCAAAAGTAACCGCAAATTATACAACAACGTCAGAACAACAATTTACAATGAGGACATTTACAAATACACAATACCCTATGTCAAATTTCACCACCCCATCCATCCAAACATGAGAACCACGTACTATACGCTACATTCCTAGTCTGATATAATCCGCTCATTTATCAATTCTCACAACTTAGCTTTTTACGATTTGGAATTTGTCGAACTGTCATCATATAAGGCAGCAAGATGTCAATTTCCTACATTACATTCCATTTCATCGTCTCCACAACTTCCCTCTCAAGATGTCTCTCACCAAAATCCAGCTTCTTTCAATTCCAACTATCCTATTCAGTATTCAGGGAAAACAATTCGCTCAACTCACAACCAAAGAACACATAACCAATTTTCGAAATATCGCAACGACTACTGTCAATCCACTAATAAGGAATCATCATATACTAATCCAATTCATCGAAATTACAAACTTTAACCAATGATAAAATGCGAAATTCGTAAAAATAAGACCAGAATCAAATGTCCGGAAGTTAAGTTGAGCTAACCGGAGTAGGCGAAGCAGCAACAGTTTTGCAAACCATAAGAGAATCCATGTCTGCCGATCAAGAAATACCTGAAAAAAAAAAAAAAAAAAAAAAAAAAACCGAATTAAAATTTTAAGAATGAGCTGGAAATGGCAAAATGCAGCATAGAGCAAGTGGAAACGAATGGGAGAGGAGATAAACTAACATACCAACTCCAGCAATGCAGCAAGAGTAATGAGTCAGATCTTATCGAAAGTGTGAACTTTAAGTTTGTCCAGAGCGGCGGCAGCCGAAATGTGTTTTGGGTCGGATTCTCTCTCCTAATCCGATTGGTCGGGAAGAGGAGCAGGAGGGAAGTAGTTGGAGCTGCAGATTTGAAAAGAGGTGAGAGAGAGAGAAAGAGTCAGAGATGTTTTAAGGAAATGGGAAGAGTGAGAGTGGCGACGATATAATCGATGAAGTATCAAATCGGGAACTCCGCCGGCCGCGCCAAAAGTCTTGGGATAATATCAAACTTAGGCTTAGGCTTTGTTTGATTTGATATGACTGCCGTAGGGGTATTTAAATTTTTTTTTTTTTTTTTTTTTTTTTAGGGGAAGGGGTATTTAATTAGAGACGAATGGAGTATTGACTAATGCAAATGTTATTGTACTCCGGTCCGGAACCGAAAGGAAGGTTCGGTTCGGTTCGGTTAACCGAAATGAACTAGCTCCGTGAACTCAAGGGTGTTTTCTTTGCTACTTTTTAAACGAAAACCGTAAACATTACATTTATCACTAAAAGCTAACAAAGAGTTTAGAAAGATCACGGTGGATATATTAACCAATATAGGTAGTAACACTCTCAAAGAAGTATTTTTTAGCCATCAAAGTGAAAACGGTAGGATCTAAAAAACAGCAATGTCGTAATTGGTACTTATAAAACACCAAAGTTGAAAAACCTATTTTTATAATACACTTTAAATTACTTGAGTATTTATTAAACACCCAAATAAATAAATAAATAAATGTTATTTTACCTCTTTACATTCTTTTTCTACTTAAAAAAAAAAAAAAAAAAGAAGAACTACCTAGCTCTGATAGACGTTCTTCCCTCTTCTAGGGTTATAGTTGCTTGTTCATCTTCTTCTCCAATTCTCCGTCATCGATTTTCTCTACGAAGGCCACGGTACAATCTAAAACTTCTTGTTCTACTATTACACTTTTTTATTTGTCATTATAGTTGTCGTTAGAATGAACTTGTATCCCTTTGTTGATATACATATTCATCATGGAGGGATATTTACATGTCACCCATGTATTACATATGAACCCGGTAAGGTAGAAGTAAAGTGTAAGGCTATGATTGATTATGTTACACTTTCGAAAATTGAGGGAATGGTGAAGGGGTTAGGCTATGATGCGTTTTCATTGCACAATAAAGTTCCTAATTTGTCAATTGCATTAGGGCTTAGAACTTTGTCTTGTGATGATTCCGTAAATCAAATGTGTGATCATGCAATAAAGGTTGGAAAAATTGATATTTTCTAAATAAAATAAAATAAAAACATATTTCCTAAGTTAAACATATGTATCACTAATCACCTAATCTATTTCTGTTTGGTATCGTTTTCAGTTTTCAGTTTTCAATTTTTTTTTTTTTTAAAACCAAAGTACCGTTTTTTAAAACCAGAAAGAGTTGTTTTCAGTTTTCAGTTGTCAGTTTTCATTTTCTATATGACTACTATAAAAATTAAAAACAAACAAGTTAAAGTTAATTTTGTAACTTATTTCAATAAATTTTTGACACACAAAAAAAAAAAAAAAAAAAAAAAAAACAAAAAACAAAAACTGAAAATGGCAGTGATACCGAACGGGCCCTTAAAGTGCTCAATTGAACAACTCTATATTTATGTGTAAATTGTTTTTTCTTTTCTTTTAGCAAAATCAAATAAAAAATAAAGGTAAATATACTACTTTGAAGCAACATGCATGTAACTCAAATTTTTGACAAACCAAAAGTTAAGAGACACCATTTAATTTTTTTGTTAAAAAAATCTTGGAACTAACTTTAGAATTTAATGTATAAAAGTCTCATGTTGTAAGAAAATTAAAAGTCTCCAACTGAAATATGATAATGAATGTCTTTTCATTCAATAAATTTTCCTTTATCCTTAAGAAGACTCTTAGACATATAACGACAAAATTTCTACTCAACAACAATGCAAAAACTCTAACAACTCTACACATAATTCTTGTTGCATTAACAACGCCATAGCGGATTTCAATATGACCATATTCGTTATCACATTCAAAATTGTAATTGTAATCTATCAAATAAGAAAATGGTAGGAAAAGGTGAGACTTCACCTACAAGCTAACAAAAAACTCCATTTTTGTTTCTGCTCTACCATGGCGAAGAGACCGGGAAGACCAAAAAAATTTAGGACTTTGGAATCAGCAAATGAAGATCTTTCGATTGATAGTACTAATGAGGAGAATGGTGAAGGTTCATACAAGAACCCAGATGACGTCAACAATAAGGTACCAAATACTTCATCGCTGGGAGAGCACCTGGAGTCGGCTTTTCGAAATTCGGGCATCAAGATGACAACGAAGGTGTCGGAGATGGAACGTACATCAAAGCCTGATAAGAATAACAATGATGGTGGAATCGAAGGTAACAACCTGGTTTTCAATCCCAATATTAAGAAATGGAAAAAATAGCTGGGAATAAATCTAAATTGGGAATGAAATTGTTTTTTGATGAGGAAACTGCAAATTCTGAAGAGATTACTTTCACTGAGGAGGATGTAGTTGTAGCTATGAATGACTGGAAGTATACACTAGTGGGTAATGTAATTGGAGGGAGGCCTAAACTGTAGGAAATTCAGGCTTTTGTGGACAAATTATGGTGTCATGCGGATAAGCTCAGGGTTAGTTATTACAGGAAGGGGTGGTTTTCTTTCAGTTTTAACAGTTAGGAAGCCATGGATGAAATCTTGAAGGGTTGGCAATGGAAAATTGGGGGAAACTCACTGGTATTAAAATAGTGGAGTCCGAATTTCTCTCAGGAGATTGAGAAGGTTTCCTGTATACCAGTGTGGGTTCTATTCCCTGATCTTGACCCATGTTATTGGTCAAAAGAGGCATTAAGTAAGGTAGCCAGTAAGATTGGTGTACCATTGTATGCTGATCATACTACTACTTCCCAAACCAAGTTGGGATTTGTGAGGGTTATGATCGAGGTTGATGTGTCCTAGGAACCGCCTGATACTATAACCATTTACTCTCCTTTCTGTGGGCAGATTGTTCAAAGGATTGAGTACGAGTGAGTGCCTTATTACTGTCACACTTGTGGTAAACTTGGTCATCTCAGCTATAACTGCAGATTGAACAAGAAAGCTACAAAGGAGCAGGGCCCAGGGAAGGTTGCAAGAAGGGAATACAAACCTAAGTCTGTTGAGAAGGGGAATGAAATAGAAGGATTAGCATAGAAAGGAGAGCAAATAGTAGTTACTAATGTTGGAGCTGATGCAAATGAAACTGAAAATTCGGATAAGACTCAGGTTGAACCTGATTCTCCTGGAATTAATCCTACTACACCTCCTCCACCTACAAATGTTATTGATGACTTTGGATTTAAAATGGTTCTCATTAAATCTCAGAGAAGGAGTAATAGGAAAGGCTCTGCTTGTGCCATGACTGCGGGCAGGAAATATGCAAACATGCTGAGTCTGGGAATACCAAGCACAGTTCTAGATAATGCATTTGTCGAGCTAGGTAGAGATGGATTTGGGGAGATGGTCAGACCACCTGATCAGCCTTCCAAATGAAGATTGCTACCTGGAATATCAGGGGGCTCAATGAAGCCCCCAAACAGCATGAGATTAAGGACCTCATGCTGAAGAATGGTTTAGATATTATGGGAGTTTTAGAAACTAGAGTGAAAGAAAAGAAGTTTCAGAAGATAACTAGTAGGAGGTTTGCTAATTTCAAAATAGCAAATAATTACTCTCATCAGTATAATGGGAGAATTTGGATAATTTGGAAAGATGGCAATGCCCACTTAGATGTTATTATGAATCATGCACAATTTATCCATTGCAGAGTGGAACATATACAGTCTCAGAGTGTCAGTTTCTTGACTGTGGTGTATGGTAGTAATTCAAGGCAAGATAGGTTGGACTTATGGGAAAAGCTGGAGGATTTGGCAAGGAATCAAGCTGATCCTTGGGTTGTTATGGGAGATTTCAATGTTATTAGATCTCCTGAAGAGAGAATACGTGATCATATTACAGGAGCTGGTGAGATGACTGAATTTAATGACTGTTTACTAGCTTGTGAGTTGGAGGATATCAGGCATCATGGGGGTGATTTCACATGGAATAATCATCAAGAAGCAAAAGATAAGGTATGGTCTAAATTAGATAGAGCTTTGGTCAATCCTATCTGGCTTAGTTCATCCCCAAATTCTTTTGCTAAGGTACTGAATCCAGGGATATCTGATCATAGTCCAATCCAAGTTAATATCAGTGAACAAAGAAATATTCATAGGAGTTTCAAGTATTTAAATTGTTGGTCTCAGCAGGAAGACTTTCACAGGGTTGTTAAGGAAGCTTGGGATATGGAGGTAACTGGAACTCCCATGTATAAGCTTTTTGCTAAGCTCAAAAATGTCAGGATTGCCCTGAAAAGTCTTAATAAAAGGCATTTTAACAGCTTATCAAAAAGAGTTCAGGAGAGCAGGATAAAACTCATGGACTGTCAGAAGATTGTTCAGATCCTGAGCAACATGATTTGATAAAAGAGGAAAATGGTCTTAGAGAGATGTACTGCAAGTTAAGCAAAGAGCTGAACTCAGTATGCTCTACCAAAGAGCAAAAGTGACCCATCTTAAGGAGTCTGACAATAGCACAAGGTATTTCTATTCTAAAATTGCTGAAAAAAATCATTTTAGCAATATTGAAAAAATTAAGGATGAAAATGGGGTTGAACAAAGTGGAGAGGATAATATTTCTGAGGCTTGTATATCCTATTACAAAAATCTGCTAGGCAAGGAAAAACAGGTCCAGGAGATGAATGTGGTAGATATGGAAGGTGCTGAATTGTCTGATAGCCAAAGAGACATGCTTGACAGACCTTTTCATAATCAAGACATCAAGAATGCTCTCTTTAGCATTGATTCAAATAAGAGTCCTGGCCCGGATGGTTTTTGTAACAGCCTGATCCACCATACGTCGCAATACAACCCAATAAGATGGGTAGTCACCTCCTAGGCCCGTAAATCCTCTCGTGGGCTCTAAAAGGTGAAGGCCTTGTTGGTAGTATGATTGTAGGAATCTATTATAAATTGATCATATGAGCCTTAGTTTCCCAATGTGGGACAAACCAACTCCATAAACCACTTTCCAAATTCCGTAGTGTTACCGTTTTTCTGCTGGGTTTTTTAAGAAAGCCTGGGAGATTGTTGAGGTTGATTTTTGCAAACCAATCCAAAATTTCTTCAGGTCTGGCAGGGTTTCAAAGCAGCTGAACTCAACTCTAATAACCTTGATTCCTAAGAAACCTAATGCATCAACTGTAATGGATTATAGGCCAATCTCCTGCTGCTCTACCATCTATAAGACTATAAGTAAAATGCTGGCTGACAGGTTAAAGCAGGTATTACCTGATATTGTAGGAGAAGAACAGGCTGCTTTCACGTCTGAGAGAAATCTGTTTCAAAATGTTGCTCTATCCCAGGCCCTTATCAAAGGGTATGCTCATAAGAATGTTCCCAAAAGATGCTTAATCAAGGTCGATATTAGGAAGGCATTTGATTCACTGAACTAGGACTTCATCAGGAAAATGCTTCACATTCTCAACTTTCTTCCAAAATTCTCTGGCTGGATCATGGCTTGCATTACAACTACTTGGTTTTCTCTGAAGATCAATGGTGCTCCTAAAGGTTTCTTCCCTGGAAAGAGTGGGGTCAAGCAAGGAGATCCCATCTCCCCCAATATTTTTGTTTTGAACATGGAAATGCTAGCTAGGCTGCCCAGGAAGCTGGAAAACTATCCTAACTTCACTTATCATCCGAAGTGTGGGGAAGCTTACTCATCTGACTTTTGCAGATGATCTGATGATTTTTACAATAGGGGATGTGCCATCTGTGATTGCAGTGGTAAATTGACTGGACAAGTTTGCAAAAGTCTGTGGTTTAGCTGCTAACCCTGCAAAAATAGAAATTTATTTTGGTGGAGTTGGGGATGATCTTAAATCTCTAATCCTGCAAGAATCAGGTTTTTCTGAGGGAAATTTTCCCTTCAGATACCTGGGTGTGCCCCTCAACAATTCTAGATTAGTCTATGAGATGTATAATTCCCTACTTCTCAAGATTAAGTCCAGAATTTTGCACTGGTCTAACCACTTTCTCTCTTATGCTGGGAGGAGTCTGCTCATAAACTCTGTCATTTTTGGCATAGAGAATTTTTGGTGCTCGAGTATTCTCTTACCTAAAGGGGTTGTGAAGAGTATTAATAGAGTTTGTAAGGATTTTATATGGGGAATCAAGGAGGGGCTGAAGAAAATGGTGTTTAAAAGCTGGGAAGGTGGTTTTCACATTAAGGAAGTACTCAGCTGGAACAAAGCATTGCTTTCTAAATGGATTTGGATGATTGAAGTTAACAAGAAAAGCATATGAAATGATTGGAATAACATGTATGTCTTGAAAGGAAATTCTTTCTGGGAAGTAAAAGCAAAAGCTCATGACTCTGAACTTTGGAGGAGTATGATTCATATCAGGGATGATTTGATATCTAAAGCTCATGCTCTCTTGGGGTGTGGGTGGTAAGTTTAGTGTCAAGAGAGCATATGATCATTTCAGGACTAAGGGCAGGAGAATTCATGGACATAACATTATATGGGATGCAGTGAATACTCCTAAGCACAGTTTTATAGCTAATCTGGCTATTCAAGGAGCTCTAGCTACGACGGATAACCACTACGTCAAATTTGGGCTTCCAGAACCTGGTTAAGAGAACGGAATTTTTAAAAACCGTTCTCTAATAGTATTAGAGTTAGAGAACGGTTCCGCTAAAACCGTTCTTAAATGTATTTTACGTAAAAAAGATAAAAAGAAAATTAGACTTTAGAAAAACTGTTCTCTTATATACGGTTAGAAAAAGAACTAAACATAAGAGAACGGTTCTGTATAAAACTGATCTAGTACATCTACCTTAGCAAACGGTTTTAGTATAAAACCGTTCTTAAACTCATGCCAAACAAGAAAAAAAAAAACAAAGAAAAAAACCCTCACCTCGTCATCTCCGCCTGTACGTACTCTAAATCTCTAATGTCTCTCCTTTCCACTCTCTACTCTCTATTCTCATAATAACTTCCATAATTCCATTCTCTCTCATCTACCATCTCTGATCTCCTCTACCATAACTCGTCACTTCTCCTCATCGACGATCAATTTTCAAACCCTTCACGGCCGTCGTCTGTTTTGGTAAGTTTTGTTATAAGTTTCTTGAATTCGTATGTTTTTTTTTTTATTATTATTTATATTGTTGACATGAGTGTTTGAGCTTATGTTTAGGATCTATGTGATTTGGGAAATTTAATTTGGAGATTCCAGATCTACTTCCAACTAAATGTCGTTTTCATATCTACTTTTTATCTAATTTCGAATTTCAATTTTTTTTCAAATTCTTTTTTTTTTTTTTTTTTTTTGTAAGAAATTAGCTTTTATTCATCCTCAATGGGGTAAGAAGAGCTTTTATTTTCAAATCTTATTTTATCTAACTTGGTTGTTCTTATTCTAATGCTTTTATCTATGGTTTTTTTCAGTCAATTTATGTTTTATTAATGCATCAATTATTTTTTCTATTGTATTTTTCGTTATTAATGTAATGCTTTAATTTGTTGTTTTTTCGTGTGGTTAGAACGCCAACAGGTTGATGATCAAAATCCCAGATCTAAAGTTGGATGAAAAAGACGATGGCCACAAGATTTGCGTGAAATTAAAAATAGTGTTAGGTTATATGTTTGGTTAGTTATTTTTCTGCATCCTTTGTAAAATTTGTGATGTAATTTTTAGTGTTTTTTTATGAACAAGATCTTGATGGGAGTTATATAAAAAAAAAATTCTATCTTATTGTTGTTGTTGTTATTGTTATTGTTGTTGTTATTTTTATTGTTGTTGTTGTTATGTTGTTCTTCTTGTTGTTGTTGCTGCTGATCTGGGGTTGGGGATCGTGGACAGGGGATGGGAAAGCAGGAAATTTTGATTTTTTGTTTTAAATAGCGGATCCATAACAGAACGGTTTTGAATAAAACCGTTTTGGAAGGCATCAACTTATAAGAACGGTTTTGCTGATAACCGTTCTTAAAGGTCTTTGAGAACGGTTTTCATTACAACCGTTCATATAGCCTTTTAGAACGGTTGTAACCGTTCTCTTAGCCTTTAAGTACAGTCGTCTAGAGAACGGTTCCTCAACCGCTCTGCCTAGCTTTAGATCAACTATTCTCTTTGCCTATTTTTGACGTAGTGAACCTGAGCAGAAGAGGTATGATATTGGTTAATAGATGCTATCTATGCAAGGGTGAAGCTGAGAATCATAGGCACTGTTCTTTAGCTGCCATTTTGCTGATGAAATTTGGAAGTGCATTAAAAGTTGGCTGATGATTCAGAGCAATACTACGAGCCTTAGAGGAAACATGAAGTGGATGGAGAAGCACAACAAAAGGCATTGGAAGACAAAATGGGTGAGATGCAGCATAATAACAACAATCTACATGGTTTGGTAGGAGAAAAATTGTCGCATTTTCAGTAATCTATAGCAGAGTGTGGAGGAGTTAATAAGGAGAATTAAGTACTATGTTAGTATTAGAATTATCAATTGGATGAAGGGTGTAGTTAGTGAGGAGATCATGGATCTTCTAAATGCATAAGAAAAGGGGGTATAATTTTTTGTATGCTTTTTTTTTTTTTTTTATTCCCTTAATGGATGAATAAAATACTAACTTTGGCTACACAAAAAAAAAAAAAAAAAAAAAAAAAAAAAGAAAGATGTGACCATATTCGATTCAAAGAGATGTGTCAAATCATTCTTGAGTACATGATTAAGATTCTTGTTGGATAATTTTTTTTAATAATTGATGTGTTTGATGTCCTTATAATATTCAAAGCTGAAAACTAAAAGAGATTCAAAGTAAAAGATACTCGCCAATTACAAATTCAAAAATGTACCCAACCAAGATGTTCTTATTGAAAAGAAGTATTTTTGTACCACCAAAATATGGTAGTATGGATTTAAAAACCACCAATGTCGAAATTGAGATTTCTTGAACACCAAAGTTACCAAAATGAATTTATAAACCACATAATCCACTCTAGGGTTTTAAAAACTACCAAATATATGAAATAAGTTACTAAAGTATTGTATAAAAAATATATAAGGTTGTCGAACAATCTAACTATGAGTATAATTGGACCACATACAACAAAATTATGTCGAACAATTCACAAATGAAGTATTAGGAACAAATAATGTATGTAAATAGTTTGCATTCTATAGATTTAATAATGTATGTATTAAACATGTTTATCAGCTCTCACACTTCTTCCTTTATCCATTTCCCACTAAAACAAATTAAATACTCCCAAACTTTTGTGACACAATTATACTAACAAATCAATCATCATCAGGCTCACGTGTTTGTCAAATCGTGCATTTCGGCGAACCAAGTGCTTACGTTAGCAACTATAGAAACTTGCACCATGCTTTCTTGTAAGATGTACACTTGTAGAGTTTTACACAACGAATTATTGTACTTTGTACCTAACTACGGAGTAAATCATTGTACCCACTGAAGTACTCCCTCCATTCATATCCCATCTTCATGCTTTCCTTGTAGGGGAATTCACATCCAATCTTTTTGTTTCTTATTTTGCTAACATTTGAACCAATGAAATACTTCCAAAGTGCTATTGTTTCCTTTCCCACTTGCTTTTAATAATTTTTAATACATTCCTAAAACTTTGTGCAAAAAGTAACAAGAAGATTGGATATGAATGGAGGGAATATAAAAGTTGATAAGTTCCCGTAAAAAATATTTTAATAAAATAATTGAAAGATAATGGCATAGCTTGTCATAGTCAGTGCATAATATGTCTTCAAGAAAATACGCAAAAGATGTTTGATATGGAACATTTTAGTATAGTTTGCTAAATTCTGAGCCAGACGACTTAACTCAGTTTGTAAATTTAGAGATCAAAGTAACGTATATGATATGTCTGACCTGATTGCCTTAATCGACGCGTTCATCTTTAGACGACACATTTTTGTTTGGCCTGAAAACTATCTTAATTTAATTGTTTTACAAGTTAACAAATTTTTATAGACCAATTTCTACAGTTCAAACAAAATGTAATGTTCAATTCTATACTTGTATTATAGAAGACATTGTAACTATGGTAAAATTACAAAATTGCAACATTATATTGATCACTGTTTGCACTATGCTATCTTGTAAAATGTACACTTGTACACAACGAATATCGAGTATAATAATTCGCTATGTAAAACAATACAAGTGTACATTTTAAAGTGGGTACAATGATTTAAGGTACAATTGGAGTAAGCGTACTGAGCCTTATTAAGGCTCAGTACTATAGAACATGCCAACGCAAGTTCTACTAATTCCCTTCAATCCTTCATCCACTTGCACTCCATCTTATTTAATTTTTTTTAAAACAAAATTTGTTTGCTCCATTATTAATTATTATTATAATGATTTAAGGTACGATTGGAGTAAGCTTACTTATTGTCTTAAATGTTCAGACTTTTGATAAACTTTCAAGATAATGTTAATAATCCCAAGCAAGTTTTAGTTATGCAAACAATTTTATGCACGTGAGATCCATAGTTTTTTTTAATTCGGCAGACAATGGGGGTGAAACATGGGGGGGCGTCTAATGTGTAAATGGTATGAAGAGTGAGAATGGATAAGGCAGATCATGGACGGAAATTAATACTCCGTATATTTTTAGTATATTGTTAATGATTCCGTTGAGCAAAAATGAGTTAGAGTAGATACAGCACATCTTCAATCACTTAAATTACCAATAAAACTTTAAATTAAAATAATATTAGACAAAATTTTAAGAAATATGACATTAATATGATCATATTTTAACAATTTGAAATGACCCGATCCGAATTTGACCCGTTCCGAATACGACTCGGTCTGAATTTGACCCATAATTGGCACACCCGAATTGTATACGTGTATCGGTATATCAACAACTGTAAAGAACGATCAACATGGATTATCGATTCAATACTATTCATACTTGTGCAAGACTAAGATATCACTAGAAGTCTAAAACCAATGAATTATCGACTCAATGCTAGTCAATGACTTACTCAATTTGGCTCGGTTTTGACATATTGTACAAATAATATAGTAAATTGCTAGGAAATACATTTAGAAATTTAAAATTGATGATGGTATCCCCCAAGAAAGACAGAAATCTGTCGTAAATTAAAGAGAAGAAAGCCCAAGAAAGCCCCCCAACGCATGTGTTGATCCAACAGACATTACATCAGACACATTGATTCCCGGCCTTAAAGTTATGTTTGGTCAAATGCTTTGTCATTTACTCACTCCGTTCCAGTGAGATGTTGGACTTTATTTTTGAAACAAAAACCAATATATGGTGGGGAAAAGGTCGGGGAGAGGAGAGAGAAATAGAAAATACCCACAAAACCAATAAAAGGTGGGTAGAAGTGGGGCATCTTGAGGACATTATAATAACTTTACAAACACCAAAGCCCCTAAATAAGTAAAAGGCCAAGAATTTATTGAAACACCCGAATATGGAATAGTCCATGATCTCATTTGGAACAGAGGGAGTACTTCTCTCAACTGCTCAAACTCACTCACTCACTCTCCTTCTTGCCATGTGTTTATCTCAACAATGCTAGTGTAAGGTATTTAACTGAACAATGCTAGTGTAAGGTGTTTATCTCTTCTTTAAATCTATAAACATCAAACTATCTACGTACATTATTTGTTCCTATTCCTTTATTTGTGAATTGTTTGGCATAATTTTGTTGTATGTCGTCCAATTATACTCATTGTTAGATTGTGCGACAACCTTATATATTTTTTATACAATACTTTAGTAACTTATTTCATATATTTGGTGGTTTTTAAATCCCTAGAGTAGATTATGTGGTTTATAAATTCATTTTGGTAACTTTGGTGTTCAAGAAAATCTCAATTTCGACTTTGGTGGTTTTTAAGTCCCACCCACCATATTTTGGTGGTTAAAAAAAATACTTCTTTGCTCTTATTGCATGATAGAAGTTAAGATACAATAAAGCTGTACCAATTAAAACAACAAATTTATAATCACACAGTAAAATACAAATATTCAAAGATTTAACTACGATAGACACAGATAACAAATACTCATTCTAAGACCTCTCGAAATCTTTGTATGAGTAAATAACTAAATATCCTTTCTATATATCTCTCTCGCAAACTAAATTTCTCTCTTTTGACCTACTCATTTTATATGTATGAAATGAAAATTTATTCGCACCAAAATACCATGGTATATATATTACCTTGAATTCAAGTGTAACTTACCGAATTGGGAAACCAATAGCAAAATACACTATGTTTAATACATGTTTAATATTAATATTGAATAAAAGTCTTTCCAGGTACCCATAAATTTTTAATGCAATTAACTCAAGTCATGAGGAAGACGAAATACCTTGAAAATGTCATTCAATCGTGAAATCTGGAGACGACAATTAAGCGGTGATGTGGCTTTATTTTTACCGTATGCGTCTAGAGACTGCCATGTCAGCGTGAGTGGTAGACAATTAAAGCTATAGTATATATTAGTTTTCAGTATTTTTTTTATGTGGCCCAAACGTAGCCCGGGGCCCGAAGATAGATATAAGCAACTCATGTGCGCGAGTTTTCTCTCTCCTCTGTCTTAACTTGGACTTAGCTCATCAAGTTGATCGACAACGAGGACGAAAACCGCATTTGGCAGAATATGGAGGACAAACTGCGCAATATGGACGACGAATTTTGCCCAGACATGGAGGAGACAGATCGTGATCTGTCAAGTTCATATGGAGATTTTTTGTTCTTTCCTATTATCTTGAAGAACTTATTTCATCTAAATTATTATTCTGGAGATCTTATAATCATCGATTTGAAAAGTAACATGCGCTTGTTGTTATTTATAAGCAAACCAAAGCAGGTTAAAAAGAGTAATTGAATATAAACGATTCATTACGAACCAGTTTCAGATCATTATAGAACAAAGCATATGAAACGAGACATTGTTCAAAGATTTTATTTTGGCTGATTTACTAATGATCTAGTTACGTGTTATGATGACATAATCTTGTTATGAAATGATAATGGATATGTGTTATATAATGATTTTGTTTTTGTTTATAAATGACTTTTCTATTATAGAATCATCTATTACTGTTCAGAAATGATTTTTTTCTTGTTATAGAATGACTATACATGTTCTGAAATTACCAGCTTATTTACTGCTCTTTGTAGAGAGTTCGAATATTGTAGTGTCAGACGCAGATGAATCTGCGTTGTTAGGACAGTGTGTCCCCTCTATAGAGAAGCGTTGTTAGGAAAGTGTGTCCCCTCTTTAGAGAAAAGTTATGAGATATACAATGACTATTGTAATAGCTCGATCCACCGTCTGTCGCAACACAACCCAATAAGATGGGTAGTCACCCTTTAACCCGAATATCCTCTCGTAGGATTTAAAAGGTGAAGGCATTGTTGGTAGTCTGATGTTAGGAATCTATTATAAATTAATCATAGGTGCCTTTATTTTCTTATGTGGGATAAACCAACTCCATAAAACATTTTCCAAATTGCGCAGTGTTACAAACTCCCCTACTTAAAGAACACAACGTCCTCGTTGCGCCTAAACCAATCCATATGAATCACAGGCCGTAGATCTCCCCCGCTAGACGGTTGGCATGAGCCTTGCCCCAGCACCCAGCACGAGGTCACAAGGTTGTTCTGATACCATCTGCAATAGTCCGATCCACCGTCCTTCGCAACACAACCCAATAAGATGAGTAGTCACCCTTTAGCCCGAATATACTCTTGTAGTCTTGTGGGCTTTAAAAGGTGGTTGTCTCATTGGTAGTATGATGCTAGGAATCTATTAAACTGATCATAGGAGCCTTTAATTTTTCGATGTGGGACAAACCCAACTCCATAAACCACTTTCCAAATTCCGTAGTGTTACAACTATGCTTATGTCAAAGGTTTTTGGACTAGATTGTATAATATCAGAAAAGTTCCACAGGTGAAACAAAGGGGAAAAAAATTGTTTGTTCAAAATAAGGATTTAACAAGCAAGTTGGGGCCGTTGGTAAGTGGTTCACTAAACTTACTGTAAAGACTAAATGTAAGGTTGTGGTGTTCTTTGAAAAGAGTGGTGATAAGTTATGGGAAGTGACCACAATATGGTCCACAATCATGAGCTTTACCCTTGTGATAAGGTCTATCAGCTGAAGTCACGTAGAATTTCAGTGCAAATATACTTAGGAGATTCGGGAATCAATGTAGCAAAGGCTCGAGCAGGTGGATCTCCTCCTCTTGAATTTAGTAAAAATGACGCTTATAATAAATTTGTTGCAGAATAGTTGAAGTTTGTTGTAGGATGTGATGCACGAATTGATGAATATTCTTGCTAAAAGGCATGAGAATAAGGATGATTTTTACTTTGCTTTTGAGCTGGATGAAGAAGCTCATCTGGTGAGTTTCTTATGGAGGGACAAGCGTATAAAACTTAATTATTTAACTTTTGTTAAACTTATGATTTATGATACCACTTATAGTACAAATACAAAAGATTCGTGCTCCTTTTAAGAGAACCAACCAACATGGTAATAATTGTATGTTTGTTTGTGGGTCCATTTTGAATGAGAGAATCGAGTCCTTTGTTTAGCTGTTCAACCCGTAATCGAAGGATGGCGTGCTACATGAAACGGTTACGATAGATCAAGTCTTTTCTATGGCTACAACTACGACGGAAGTTTTTCCTAATGTCAAGCACAAGCTTTGCACTTGGCATATTTTGAAGAAATCTAAGAAGAACGTTCCTCATGTAACAGGCCTGGTTGGATTCGATGTTTTATTTATTCATGTCTTCAAGTATTGTGACACTATTGATGAGTTCAATTACTATTGGAACATGTGAGCATTCTACAAAACATTCTCTTACATTTTAAATTATTCGCTGACATTCTCAAACATTCTCTATTGATTCTCAAGCATTATGTAATCATTCTCAAGCATTTTTGTATCATTCAAAAACATACTACAATCATTCAATACTAAAACAGATGTCATTTTATATGTCAAGCGCAGAACATTTGATCACTTAATTGCCCAAAAGTCTCATATCTAGAAGGTCAGCAATTGAAGAAAAACAACAAAACCCTTCTCGCCCTTGTTGGTGATGCACTCCTAAACACCATTAAAACTCAAATATACAAACAACACTTTCTTTTTGTGATTTTCTGATTTATGGACTGAAAATAAATGGGATATGGACTTCAAAGACTCTGGATATTACTCACCTTTATCTTGGAAGAACTAA